>CAWUBA010000192.1:0-60934 GCA_963920205.1 Stenodema calcarata | reverse complement strand
AATTGTCGACTCAAATACATCGAGCTAAACGAAAAAAGTCGACTTCATATCGACTCGAGGAGTTTATTTGAATTCGAATGGACCTCCATGAAGAGCAATTGTCAACTCAAATACATCGTGAAAACGATAAAAAGTTGACTTCATATCGACTCGAGGTGTTTATTTGAGTTCGAATGGACCTTCAAGAAGAGCAATTGTCGAGTCAAATACATCGTGAAAAAGAAAAAAAGTACACTTCATATCGATTCGAAGTGTTTATTTGAGTTCGAATGGACCTTCAAGAAGAGCAATTGTCGACTCAAATACATCGTCAAAACGAAAAAAGTGGACTTCATATCGACTCGAGGTCTTTATTTGAGTTCGAATGGACCTTCAAGAAGAGCAATTGTCGAGTCAAATACATCGTGAAAACGAAAAAAAGTACACTTCATATTGTTTCGAAGTGTTTATTCGAGTTCGAATGGACCTTCAAGAAGAGCAATTGTCGACTCAAATACATCGTCAAAACGAAAAAAGTGGACTTCACATCGACTCGAGGTCTTTATTTGAGTTCGAATGGACCTTCAAGAAGAGCAATTGTCGACTCAAATACATCGAGTTAAACGAAAAAAGTCGACTTCATATCGACTCGAGGTGTTTATTTGAGTTCGAATGGACCTTCAAGAAGAGCAATTGTCGACTCAAATACATCGAGTCAAACGAAAATAGTCGACTTCATATCGACTCGAGGTGTTTATTTGAATTCGAATGGACCTGCAAGAAGAGCAATTGTCGACTCAAATAGATAGTGTAAACGGAAAAAAGTCGACTTCATATCGACTCGAGGTGTTTATTTGAGTTCGAATGGACCTTCAAGAAGAGCAATTGTCGACTCAAATACATCGAGTTAAACGAAAAAAGTCGACTTCATATCGACTCGAGGTGTTTATTTGAGTTCGAATGGACCTTCAAGAAGAGCAATTGTCGACTCAAATACATAGTGAATACGAAAAAAAGTTGACTCCATATCGACTCGAGGTGTTTATTTGAGTTCGAATGGACCTTCAAGAAGAGCAATTGTCGACTCAAATACATCGAGTTAAACGGAAAAAGTCAACTTCATATCGACTCGAGGTGTTTATTTGAGTTCGAATGGACCTTCAAGAAGAGTAATTGTCGACTCAAATACATTGTGAAAACGAAAAAAGGAAACTTCATATCGACTCGAGGTGTTTATTTGAGTTCGAATGGACCTTCAAGAAGAGCAATTGTCGAGTCAAATACATCGTGAAAAAGAAAAAAGGAAACTTCATATCGACTCGAGGTGTTTATTTGAGTTCGAATGGACCTTCAAGAAGAGTAATTGTCGACTCAAATACATCGTGAAAACGAAAAAAAGTAGACTTCATATCGACTCGACGTGTTTATTTGAGTTCGAATGGACCTTCAAGAAGAGCAATTGTCGACTCAAATACATCCTGAAAACGAAAAAAAGTACACTTCATATCGATTCGAAGTGTTTATTTGAGTTCGAATGGACCTTCAAGAAGAGCAATTGTCGACTCAAATACATCGTGAAACCAAAAAAACTCTGCAAATTCTTGACACAACGGTTCATTATCTTCTTTGTACAGATCACCCTTCTGTCTAGATCACTAGGTCTAAATGTCTAGATCCTAAATGTTAGATTAATTTTTATTATCAATTATCACTAATTATTAACAATTTTATCAAGTACCTAGTGAAAATTATTATAATTTATTGTTAGGTATTAATAATTCGTATTTATTATTAATAATAATTATTATTAATTATGATTAATTAATACGATATAATTCTGGGGTTTTTAATACTACGTCGGTAATAATTTTTCTATAAAAGAAGTACCTACCAACAAACATTCGAAATTACCTTCATTTCCGTAGCACGAAACGCACCTCAGAACAACAAACTCGACATCACTTAAGCCATATGATGTTCCAAAGAGCTTGTTAGTATGAAAATGGACCTGTATTTCAACAGTTTGAGTCACGATCGTGTTGTGAGGCACAATCTTTGAGCCGTCATTGTGAACGAACGGCTGGTCGTACAAAGCTGTGGATGGTCTTAAAAAATTCTACGGAACAAACTCTATCTAAATATGAAATAAAAAACATACCGTTCTGAACATATATGAATTTTTCGAGATATGAGATTTTCTAATTTTCAAAATTCGTTTTGAACCCCTTCCCCTTGACCTAGGGTTATGAAAAGTTTCGAGGATCATTGTGGGGCTGGTCCAAACCCAGAAACCAAATTTCGTAATTTTAGCTCAACGTTAACTGGGCAAAGTGGTGCGGACGGCGGACGGACGGATTTTTTTTTATTCGATTTTCTGAATCTACGTATCTTGAAACGTAAACCAACAAATTTTGAGGGGGGGTTAAAAAAATTTGGGCGATTCCAATGGTTCATTATCGAAGATAATAAACCAAAAAGTAGACTTCATATCGATTCGACGATTTTATATGAGTTCGAATGGACCATCAAGAAGAGTATTTGTCGACTCAAATACATCGTGACAACGACCAAAAGTACACTTCATATCGACTCGAGGTGTTTATTTGAATTCGAATGGACCTGCAAGAAGAGCAATTCGTATGGTATGGTATGAGTACGGTGAGAATATGGTATGGTGCCGATTTGCAACACAGTCTGGTATAGACAGAAGGGTGATGTGCACAAGGAAGATAATAAACCGTTGTGTCAAGAATTTGCAGAGTTTTTTCGTTTTAACTCGATGTATTTGAGTCGACAATTGCTCTTCTTGAAGGTCCACTCGAACTCAAATAAACACTTCGAGTCAATATGAAGTGTACTTTTTTTCGTTTTCACGATGTATTTGAGTCGACAATTACTCTTCTTTAAGGTCCAATCGAACTCAAAAAGTTGACTTTATATCGATTCGAGGTGTTTATTTGAGTTCGAGCGGACCTTCAAGAAGAGCAAATGCCAGCCGTCTGACGTCACACGCTCGTGCGTCATAGGCTCTGACGTACTAGTTGGCCTCGTGTCAGCCGTCTGACGTCATAGGCTCTTACGGCATAGGCTGTGACGTATTAGTTGGCCTCCTGCCAGCTGTCTGACGTCATACGCTCTTGCGTCATAGGCTCTTATGGCATAGGCTTTGACGTAATAGTTGACCTCCTGCCAGCCGTCTGACGTCATACGCTCGTGCGTCATAGGTGGGTCTGACGTAGTGGCCCGCCTGTCGCTTGTGTTCTGACGTGATCTGAGGGAAAGGGTGAATCAAGGAAACAAATTTTTCCCGTTTCAGTTTATGTGCCAAAGCAAAGAAACAAAAATAGTAGGTACAGCGCAAGGGTTTCCTTTAATGGTACTTGGAAAATCGAGGGTGGCATCTAGAACAGCCTGAACTCCCAAAAGCATGTCAATTGGGCCTGGGGTGATGAATTCCGGATCAGCTAGTTTCAAAAAACCAAAGTGGGAAAGCAGATTTTCCGAAAGGGGCGTCGTAGGAAGGTCAGACGTGATCCGAGAAATGATAGCTGCGTCGAGGTAAATAGCTGATTCCGGAGAGTGGCGGGAAACCAACTTACAAGAGACTTGGCCCTGAACCTGAGAGGGGATGGGCGATTGTCCTACGCCAGAAATGTCAAAAGAGCATTTTTTACGAGTAAGGCCTAGTCGTTTTGCAAGTGAGGATGTGATGAAGTTGGCCTGGCTACCAGAGTCAAACACCAGACGACAGGGATGAGCACGTCCAGTGACATCAAAAATGTTAGCTTGAGCTGTTCCAAGTAGAGCAGACGAAGGAGATGTACGTTTTGGGCAAACATTAGCAAGAGAAATGGCTTTTCCATTCGAGGGAGTGGGAGGGTCCGACGTCGGGTATGGATTCGCAGGTGAAGACGAGGAACTTGCATCGGAAGGATAACCCGTATGCAACAACGAATGGTGAGATTTTTTCTTACAAATTCGACAACTAAATGTAGATTTGCACATCAACACAGAGTGCCTACCAAAGCACGCATAACACAGACGATTTTGTTGAATAACTGTCCTCCTTTCGGGGACATTCATGGACAAAAACCTCTCGCATTGTGACAGTTTATGATTGGGTTTTGAACAACACAAACATGATGATGAAGTAGTGGCCATCAACTTCGCAGATGAGGAGTTACAGTTTTTTGAGATGACGGGGTAACATCTGCACTAGAGGTAAGAACAACACGTTTACGAGGTTGTATAGTATGGGTGGTTGTTGTCCCTGACAGAGAGGTATCCATGAGATCCGAAATACTACTCTGATTATTCATAAATTCTTGAAAATTTTGAAAAGTGGGAAATGGGCTGTCCACATATTTATCCTCAAAGGCACGTTTTGTCTTAGAATCCATAAGTCGTAAACTTAGGTGCAGAAACATGAAGTCGGAGAGGTCCGTGATATTCAGCGATTTCAAACTAGCCACCGTCGATATGATGGAGTCGACCGTGCTACGCAAGTGATTCCGCGTATCGGTTTTCACAGGAGTACATGGAATAAGTTTGTTCAAATAGAAATTGGCTATCACTCGTTTATTTGTGTAGCGATTTACTAGAGCCTGGTAGGCAGTCAGGTAATTTTCCGGACAAAATTCAACAGTTTTGACTAATTGAAGAGCAGGACCGTCAACATTAGCCACAAGATAGGTAAATTTTTCAATGTTGGTTAAATTTGAAGCGTGTATGAGTGCAATGAATAGTGAGATAAATGCAGAAAAATTCTGAATTTGTCCGTCGAATTTGGCTAATTGAATTTCCGGCAATTTGGCTCTAACGGTAGCTGTTGGTGGACTCGTTGGACTAGGAGAAGCTTGGGGCGTGATAGGGGCGCGAACACCGTATTGTTTGGCCGCGGCTACAATAGAAAAATAGTGCTCTTCAAAAGATGCACTATCCTGATCACAGTCAGTAACAAGTTTACCGTCTTCTAATTGAATGCTCGCCAAAACATCTAGCACTGTTAAATTCTACGAAAATGTCATCAACCCGTTCAGCTCGTACAGAAAAGATGTCCAATTTTTTCGGAAGACCCTTTATCAAATCATGGGTGACGGCGATTCGAGAAAGAAGGCGTTTTTTCTTATCCGTGTATCTAGCGTACCGGCGTTTCAAGTCGTCCTGTTCAGTCATAATTGTTTTTAATAATTTCTAGCGTTATCTGTAGAGTGGACAATATCGAAGGTGAAACGCAGAACGAATGATAACAGAGTCGACCGGGAACCGATGGCAAAGAAACAAGCAGATCGGAATTGAACGAAGTCGATTAGATAAATATCTAAGGAGATGGAGGGGAAATGAGAAGGAGTGGGCACACAGACGTTGTATGACCCCACTCAATACCTCTGCCGATGTAAACAAACCGGAAGTGACCAATGAGAAGTCACCCCTTCCGACAGTTGTGATGACGCGCAAGATGGATTCCTCGAAACCAACCCAAAGAAACGAAAATAGCTTGAAATGCCCAATAATATCCCTGGCTCGAAGAACCAAATTTTGTAAGTACGCTCCTATCCGGGGGTAGAAAATGATTGGGGGGAGGCACTGAAAGTGGACTGTATTTGGGGGGTTTATGGGCTGTGACAAGCGTACAAATAGAAATGCACAAGAATGGTAAAAGGAAAGAGAAAATGATGGAGAACTGACCTTGGATCCTCGCTGGAGCGGCCCGTCGACGGGGGTGGGCGCGGAACTTGGCAGCGTATCCACACCGTATTTGCGAATGAGAATATAGTCCACTGGAAGCGGAAAGCTGCGAAAACTGGCGAAACGAATTTGGCCGAATCCGCACGAAAACGGTCGAACGATTCAAACACGTGGCTCGGTATGGGAGCGCGTCCAGTGGGCCCGTACTGTTCGTCCGTTTTCGTCCGACCTCGTGCGAAGTGCGAACGGATCCCATTCTGCTGGGATTTTTCGGACGTTCAGTTGCGAACGAGTGCGTAGCTACTGAAGTGAAAATGGATATTGAAAAGTTAATTTTGCTTGTTCAGGAAAGGAAATATCTGTGGGACCAACGGGAAACCAACTATCATATGCGGCATGTACAAAGACAATTGTGGAAGGAGGTTTCGACTGAAATGAAATTACCAGGTAGGTACATATTTTATTATTTATTACATTTATTGTTATTTTCTATCATTTATTACATCTTATCATTAATGTTTTAAATGTGCTAAAGGCCATCTCACTGAGGAATGTCGGAAGCCCAAAGAGACCCCTGCAAAATGTGCCAATTGCAACGGAGATCACACGGCTAACTACCGTGGCTGTCCAGTAGCCATAGAGGCTATGCATAGGCACAAGAGCTTACCAGAGCAAGCTACAAAGGCTAAGGCAGCACCGCAGAAACCCAATCAAGGGAAGTTTGTGCCAAAAAAGCCAATAATATGTCACGAAAAGTCAGTTCAGGGGAGAGATGGAAAAACTTCAAATTCAAATCTGATGTCTTATGCAAAAGTTTTGCAGAACCAGCAATTGCTAGCACAGCGGTCAAGCAGGAGACAATCTATCGATCCCAGCCATAATGAAATGCAAGTTAAAATAAATCAAATTTTCGAAATTGTCACAAATCTCACTCAGAGTGTTAACAACCTGAATGAGCGTGTTGGCAAAATTGAACTCAAGGGCTCGAAAAAATCATCATGAAAAGTGTCAAAATACTTTGCTGGAATGCCAATGGCCTCGCGTCACGGAAAAATGAGCTTCAGTTGGCTCTAGACTACAATCATGTTGATATCTGTCTCATATCTGAGACGCACTTCACCAAAGAATCTTTCTGCAGACTCAAGGGGTACGAATGCTACCATGCCATTCATCCGAGCAACAATGCCCGTGGTGGAAGTGCAGTGATCATCAAAGAAAACCTGGCCCATCAGGAGTATATCAAAATTGAAAATGAAGCAGTCCAGATGTGTGCTCTTGAGATAAAAACTAATTCATTTCTGATTACTGTCGCAAGCATATACTGTCCACCTAAGTACAAAACTAAATATGAAGAATACAAGAACATCTTGGCCCAACTTGGAAATCGTTTCATTCTCGGAGGCGACTTCAATGCAAAAAACACTGACTGGGGATCGAGATTAACCACCGAAAAGGGACGCAGACTCCATCAAGCAATTATTGATGACAACTGTGAGGCACATTCTACTGGGAAACCAACCTACTGGCCCACTGACCCAAACAAAACTCCAGACCTGATTGACTTCTTCGTTGTAAAGAATATCTCAGCAAACTACCTTCTTGTAGAGGAAAACCATGACTTGAGTTCAGATCATTCCCCAATTGCTCTGACGCTTAGTGATCGAATCATACAGAAGCCACACAAACCGTACTTGGTCAATCATAAGACAAATTGGGAACGTTTCAAACAAGACATTTGCAGGTATATTGATTTGAGCAAGCCTATACACACGCCAGATGATGTGGAAAGTGAGCTCGAACATCTCGTTTGCAGCATTCAGATAGTTGCATGGGACAACACACCTGCAATCTCAAGAAGGCTCAAAGGTATCAATTATCCACGAGAAATAGTCTCTGCAATCAAGAAAAAACGAAAGGCCAGAAAACGATGGCAAGCTACCAGAGCACCACATCACAAGTCTGAATGGTACAAAACACAAAGTGAACTGAAGTCGCTGATGGAGGAGATCAATGAAGAAACTCATGAACACTTCATCACAGAGCTAACGAGTCATCGTGATACCGATTACTCACTTTGGAAGGCTACACAATATCTCAAGAGGCCTGTTACTCATGCTGCACCTATTGCGAGTGGAAACGAGAAATGGGCAAGGAGCAACCAAGACAAAGCCAATACTTTTGCAGACCATCTTGCGAATATATTCACTCCAAATCTCGCAATGGCGGATGAACCGCCGCTAGAGGAAACACCTCCACTTGATCAGGACATTGATATCCCATTAGTTACCATCAAAGAGATAAAACAGGTGATCAGCAAGGATATCAACCCAAAAAAGGCACCAGGCCTTATTATCACTTGCTTGAGGCTGAAATGGTGCCAACCCTTCCCTATCTATAATTATATTATGCAATAAGCATATACATTTTACAATGACATCTGCTCGGTCTGGAGTTACCTCTATTGGTTTTAGAAGTATTCACCATTTATTGCTGATGATACCAAATGCACATTCCACAGTTTGCCTCGCAAGTGACAAACGTTTGTTGAAAAGGTGTTCATCTGGCCCAGCAGTTCTTTCAGGATAAGGACGCATTAAATATGGTTTAAGAGGATAACCTCCATCACCGATTAACACGTGGGGTGCACGTAAATCGCTGTCGGGTAATAATTACAATTATTGTTCCTCAACGTGAACTTTGAGGGCTCCACGCTCAAGTTGTCGGTTTAAGTTGGAAAGATCAAATATCCCACTGTCACTTTGCTTCCCATAGGCTCCAACATCGATGCAAATGAATTTGTAGTTAGGTCCAACTACTCCTTGCAGAACTATAGAAAAGAATTGTTTATAGTTATAAAACATCGTACCAGAATGCTGCGGGCATTTGATACGAATGTGCTTCCCGTCGATGCATCCCACACAATTCGGAAATTTCCATTTCCTCCAAAATTCTCTTGATATTTCATCAACTTGTTCGTCAGAGGGAAATGCCATATGCACATTGCTTAATGATTTCCATATGGCTGCACAAGTTTCGTGAATAATTCGTCCAACAGTGACATCTGACATTCGGAAAGAATAGCCCAGAGTTTTGAATGACCTCCAGTTGCTAAGTATCTGTAAAGAGGAAACGTTTTAAATTAAAAGAAAAAAACGAAATGTGTGTAGTAAGTTACAATTTCCCTAATAGTTACCATATTTACATTGTATTTAAAAAATTTTGTTTCAGAGGAAGAAGTTAGGAAGAGATGGAGGGGCCTACGAGACACGTTTCGAAAGGAATTCATGAAACAGATTAAAAACAAAACTGGCAGTGGTGCAGATACATGTAACCCACCTTCATGGCCCTTTTTCAGTCAGCTTTCATTTTTGACAGACACAATGAAACCAAGAAGAATGGAAAGTAGTGTTCCATCCGTCGAATCAGATGATATGAGTATGGCCAGCGACGAAGTCTACCCAAATTTGGGTGAGGATCATGATTTAGGTGAAGAGTTAGCTGATCGAGGCCATGCAGATCCACCTTCAACTTCTCAAACAAGTGTGCCAGCTAAAGGGTCTCATAGTGAGAATGTTGATAGTCATCAACAAACACCCACCATCTCAAGTGCCAAGAAATTGTTTAGAAGCCCACCCAAGAAGAAAAAACTCTGCAAATTCTTGACACAACGGTTTATTATCTTCCTTGTGCAGATCACCCTTCTGTCTATACCACACTGTATTGCAAATCGGCACCATACCATATTCTCACCGTACTCATACCATACCATACGAATTTCTTTCTTATCATACCATACTGTATTATACCAAATCATACATACAATAATATACCATACATACCATACTCATACCATGTCATAGAAACCGAGTGAATATTGAAATGTCATCCATTTCTGACCTATATTTAAAATTTCAAGTATCTAGCTCATCATCAAAATTTAATTTGTTTAAACAAATAGGTATTATTTAAACAATTTTACAGACAAGAAACCGAGTGAACATTGCATTGTGATCCAGTTCTGACCTATTTTTAAAATTTCAAGTCAATAGCTCATCATCAAAATTTAATTTGTATTATTACAAAAAGGTATTATTTAAACAATTTTACAGATGAGAAACCGAGTAAATATTGCAATGTGGTCTATCCCCGACTCACGGTTAAAATTTCTAGACTGTAGTTTACCGGGAAGATGACAAAAGGTAGTTTTATTCTGGGCGTCTGAGGGTTGGGTCACATAACGGCCGTTTTCGACGCGAAAGATTAGTGTTTTTCCTAAACCTTTGCGCGGTCACTGTGAACGAACGGCTGGTCGCACAAAAATCCAATTGGTCTTAAAAGATTCGTAATTTTTCAGGTCATTCAAAAGTGAACTAAAAAATACACCGTTTCATGAGAATTTTTAGAGATATGACATTGTCGAAATTTCAAAGTTCGTTTTGAACCCCTTCCCCTTGACCTAGGGTTATGAAAAGTTTCGAGGATCATTGTGGGGCTGGTCCAAACCCAGAAACCAAATTTCGTAATTTTAGCTCAACGCTAACTGGGCAAAGTGGCGCGGACGGCGCACAGTGGTCCGAATCGCGAATCCAGCTGATCAAAAATCGTAGCTAATACAACGATCTCCCAACTTACAATGTATATAGGTTTTCATATAGATTTTTAAACGACAAACACGATGGTGAACCCCAATTTGAGCTAAATTTTTTATTTGAAAAGATATTGTAGGTTATTCCACACAAAAAAGAGGTGTTTTGAGAACTGCGCTGGTACATACATATTTTATTAATGTTTAACATTAATTTAAACATTAATGACATTTAACAGCATTTTATTAATTTAACAAAAGATAACCCATCCATTTATTATTGTAAACAATAAAATTTCATGACAATGAGATATCATTTAGATGCGTATAGTTCTCGTCATCACAGTCGCTGCTGTCACTCGAAATTGTAGGAGCATCAGTGAAAAGTTGTTGAACCTCGCTCCAATTGATCCAGGTCTTTAGTAGTAGGTAGAGGTCTAAAACTCGTTATGAGGGGATCAGAGGAGACAAGTAAAATGTGCATGCAAAATGTCACTATTCGTATTAGCCCATTGAATCGCTGATCACTGTCTCTGTTTCGGATGGATAACAATCTTTTTTGGCGTTTAGTACCACGTGATATGACGGATACCTACTTAGGGATTTCCTTGGCATTTACACCTTTGCGAAGTAGTAGGTATTGATGTTTGGTGAGTTGAACTCCAACGATTAATGCCAGTGCTTCCTGAGGAGAATATAACGTGGAATCCATTTCAATTCGTTATTTGTATTTTTTTTTTAAATGTTTGTTGCTCTTGCTGGTGAAGCCAGCATATCACCCAACAAATATGGTGCGTCCTTTTTTCCATTATGCCGCAACTTCAACTTTAAGGCAGAGCACAGTTCATCTAATGCAAGTGTTTCAACGATGTTCCTAATTTTTCGCCGTTTTGTTACATACTTCGCTGCAGGTACTGAAGTTTTTGGACGGCCTCCCCCGTGACCCATGACTGGTACCAGGTGTAGGAGTACTTGGGCTAAACGGTTTTAGGGTACCTTGTAACCAAGTATTATATTTAGAAACGATTTGTATTCCTGTAGCATTTTGCCTAGAAGCGTTTAAAAACTTTCAAAAAGTTGCTGACTTCAGAAATAATTTCTGCTTTTTCTCCTCTATGTAGCTTTGAATTATACCATATTTGTTCGAAATATGTGCAAAAATAATTTCATTACCTTTAACACATCAAAAAAATTTTTTTTTAGCGATTTGAATGATGACTTTAAAAAAAGAAGAAATAATGACTAAAGTATTCATCTTGAAAATACTCTTAATTTTAGGGAACCAATGAGAACCGGAAAATAGTTTCAAATACAGGTTACCTAACTATTATACTTTGAAATAAAATAACAATCAGCTGCGTCCACTTGCGTTTCTAAAAATTATTCAATTTTTTGTTTTCAGGGTCAGAAGTTGTCATAAACCGCTTGGAGTTATTTAATAATTTAATAATATAATTATTAAATATATTATATAATTAATAATTTATATTATTATTATATATATAATTAATATAATATAATTAATAATAGTAATTTAATTATTTAATAACTCCAAGCGGTTAATGACAACTTCTGACCCTGAAAACAAAAAATTGAATAATGTTTAGAAACGCAAGTGGACGCAGCTGATTGTTATTTTATTTCAAAGTATAATAGTTAGGTAACCTGTATTTGAAACTATTTTCCGGTTCTCATTGGTTCCCTAAAATTAGGAGTATTTTCAAGATGAATACTTTAGTCATTATTTCTTCTTTTTTAAAGTCATCATTCAAATCGCTAAAAAAAAAAAATTTTTTTTAGGAAACCTTTCAAATAGTGTTTTTCTTACCTTAATTAGAGAAGTCCATTTTGAAAAATTGGCTATAACCCTTGTATAACTACTGTGTCTACACGTGGAGGAAGCACTGAAATAACTGGTTCAGAAGCGATCCTCACTACTTGTCTGTTTACATCTCGCTCTGACACTTTGTTTACTTTTACAGCCGTCTTTGTCCTTTTGTTCTGCTGTCAGAAACATGTTACCACTTGATCGTAATACCTTTCATTCGGATTTGAAGGGGTCAACTTTTTTATTTTTGATCAGCTAGATTCGTAATTCGGACCACTGTGCGGCGTACGGCGTACGGCGTACGGCGGACGGCGGACGGACGGATTTTTTTTTATTCGATTTTCTGAATCTACGTGTCTTGAAACGTAAACCAACAAATTTTGAGGGGGGGTTAAAAAATTTTTTTCTTTGGGCGATTCCAATGGTTCATTATCGAAGATAATAAACCAAAATGCTCAAAAAATGAACTGTCAAAACTTGATGAAAAACTACTCGCACTTGAAACTAAAAAAGTTAAGTATTTGGAAGACAAAACAACACGTAATCAAGATGGAGACTACCAGTTTCTCATGAGTTTATTACCGTATCTCCATGATATCCCTAAAAAAAGAAAACTGTTTGTGCGCCAAAAGATGATGGGAGTTGTAATGGAGGAATTTCAGCAACACGACTCCGCTACTCCCACACATTCTTCACCAAGCTATTCTTCTGATGATTCCTCCTCAGTTCACTACCAAAGCCTATCTACGGTCAATACATCAAGCTTTTTTCACGATTTTGATCCTACACCACTTCCTTATTGATTATTATGCCTCCTTGTATGTAATAAATAAAAATGTAAATTACCATGTACATTAATAAAAAATTACATAATGTATATGACTTTTCTACTATACACTTACCTTAATGTAACAACCAGCCGTTCTCGTGGAGAAATCGTCTCTCGAAAATTACAGAACTTTTCGAGTTTAGAATGTATGTTGTCAAGAATGTATTGAAATGTATCCTTTCTCATTCGAAAATAGGAAAAGTGGTGGTCATCGTCGATTTGAAGATCATTCCACAAATGAGAAAATTCACCGAACTCGTTCCTCTTGGCGTTTATGTGATTCACCCACATTTCCCGTCTTTGTTGATTTTGCCTGTGCCTGATACGTCGACGAATCAAAGGTGATAGTTCCAAAGCGAAAAATTCGTCATCAGAATCATCAGAAAAGTAGTTCCGAAGGGCCATCTCGTCTATTACGAATCCGGACGAATACTGAGGCAATGGACGAGAGGCAATCGCACGATTTCGGACGAACGGCGTTCGTCAGAATTCGTTGCTTCGCAGTTCGCAGCTTTCCGCTTCCAGTGGACGAGAGGCCTAAATTGAAGATTTCGGCGAGTTTGGGGTGACGAGGGGTTCGGGTTGGTTTTCCGGACTATACCGTGCAACATGTAACTGATTGACAAAGGGGGGAGAGGCGAAAAACGGTATAGGTGGGGAAGGTATTGAATAAGTGGGGAAGGGAAGGACTTTATCCTCATGCATCTCCCACCGCACATCCTATCACAGCCCACAACATTGGATTAAACACTGACCTATATGTAAAATTTCAAGTATCTAGCTCATCATCAAAATTTAATTTGTTTAAACAAATAGGTATTATTTAAACAATTTTACAGATGAGAAACCGAGTGAATATTGCAATGTGGTCTATCCCCGACTCACGGTTAAAATTTCTAGACTGTAGTTTACCGGGAAGATGAAAAAAGGTAGTTTTATTCTGGGCGTCTGGCGGTTGACCCACATGACGGCCGTTTTCGACGCGAAAGTTTAGTGTTTTTCCTAAACATTTGCGCGCTCACTGTGAACGAACGCCTGGTCGCACAAAAATCCAATTGGTCTTAACAGATTCGTAATTTTTCAGGTCATTCAAAAGTGAACTAAAAATTAAACGGTTCAATTGAATATTTTGAGATATGACATCGTCGAAATTTTAAATTTCGTTTTGAACCCCTTCCCCTTGACCTAGGGTTATGAAAAGTTTCGAGGATCATTGTGGGGCTGGTCCAAACCCAGAAACCAAATTTCGTAATTTTAGCTCAACGCTAACTGGGCAAAGTGCCACGGACGGCGTACGGCGGACGGACGGATTTTGGTTTATTATCTTCGATAATGAACCATTGGAATCGCCCAAAGAAAAAAATTTTTTAACCCCCCCTCAAAATTTGTTGGTTTACGTTTCAAGATACGTAGATTCAGAAAATCGAATAAAAAAAAATCCGTCCGTCCGCCGTACGCCGTCCCCCGTCCGCCGTCCCCCGTCCGCCGTCCGCCGTCCGTGGCACTTTGCCCAGTTAGCGTTGAGCTAAAATTACGAAATTTGGTTTCTGGGTTAGGACCAGCCCCACAATGATCCTCGAAACTTTTCATAACCCTAGGTCAAGGGGAAGGGGTTCAAAACGAAATTTAAAATTTCGACGATGTCATATCTCCCAATATTCAACTGAACCGTGTGATTTTTAGTTCACTTTTGAATGACCTGAAAAATTACGAATCTTTTAAGACCAATTGGATTTTTGTGCGACCAGCCGTTCGTTCACAGTGAGCGCGCAAAGGTTTAGGAAAAACACTAAACTTTCGCGTCGAAAACGGCCGTTATGTGACCCAACCTCCAGACGCCCAGAATAAAACTACGTTTTTCATCTTCCCGGTAAACTACAGTCTAGAAATTTTAACCGTGAGTCGGGGATAGACCACATTGCAATATTCACTCGGTTTCTCATCTGTAAAATTGTTTAAATAATACCTTTTTGTAATAATACAAATTTAATTTTGATGATGAGCTGTTGACTTGAAATTTTAAAAATAGTTCAGAACTGGATCACAATGCAATATTCACTCGTTTTCTTGTCTGTAAAATTGTTTAAATAATACCTATTTGTTTAAACAAATTAAATTTTGATGATGAGCTAGATACTTGAAATTTTAAATATAGGTCAGAAATGGACGACATTTCAATATTCACTCGGTTTGTATGACATGGTATGAGTATGGTATGGTATATTATTGTATGTATGATTTGGTATAGTACAGTATGGTATGATAGGAAAGAAATTCGTATGGTATGGTATGAGTACGGTGAGAATATGGTATGGTGCCGATTTGCAACACAGTCTGGTGTAGACAGAAGGGTGATCTGCACAAGGAAGATAATAAACCGTTGTGTCAAGAATTTGCAGAGTTTTGGTTTATTATCTTCGATAATGAACCATTGGAATCGCCCAAAGAAAAAAATTTTTTAACCCCCCCTCAAAATTTGTTGGTTTACGTTTCAAGATACGTAGATTCAGAAAATCGAATAAAAAAAAATCCGTCCGTCCGCCGTACGCCGTACACCGTACGCCGTCCGTGGCACTTTGCCCAGTTAGCGTTGAGCTAAAATTACGAAATTTGGTTTCTGGGTTTGGACCAGCCCCACAATGATCCTCGAAACTTTTCATAACCCTAGGTCAAGGGGAAGGGGTTCAAAACGAAATTTAAAATTTCGACGATGTCATATCTCAAAATATTCAACTGAACCGTGTAATGTTTAGTTCATTTTTGAATGACCTGAAAAATTACCAATCATTTAAGACCAATTGGATTTTTGTGCGACCAGCCGTTCGTTCACAGTGAGCGCGCAAAGGTTTAGGAAAAACACTAAACTTTCGCGCCGAAAACGGTAGTTATGTGACCCAACCACCAGACGCCCAGAATAAAACTACCTTTTTTCATCTTCCCGGTAAACTACAGTCTAGAAATTTTAACCGTGAGTCGGGGATAGACCACATTGCAATATTTACTCGGTTTCTCATCTGTAAAATTGTTTAAATAATACCTTTTTGTAATAATACAAATTAAATTTTGATGATGAGCTATTGACTTGAAATTTTAAAAATAGGTTAGAACTGGATAACAATGCAATATTCACTCGGTTTCTTGTCTGTAAAATTGTTTAAATAATACCTATTTGTTTAAACAAATTAAATGTTGATGATGAGCTAGATACTTGAAATTTTAAATATAGGTCTGAAATGGATGACATTTCATTATTCACTCGGTTTGTATGACATGGTATGAGTATGGTATGGTATATTATTGTATGTATGATTTGGTATAATACAGTATGGTATGATAGGAAAGAAATTCGTATGGTATGGTATGAGTACGGTGAGAATATGGTATGGTGCCGATTTGCAATACAGTCTGGTATAGACAGAAGGGTGATCTGCACAAGGAAGATAATAAACCGTTGTGTCAAGAATTTGCAGAGTTTTTTGGTTTATTATCTTCGATAATGAACCATTGGAATCGCCCAAAGAAAAAAAAATTTTAACCTCCCTTCAAAATTTGTTGGTTTACGTTTCAAGACACGTAGATTCAGAAAATCGAATAAAAAAAAATCCGTCCGTCCGCCGTACGCGCCACTTTGCCCAGTTAGCGTTGAGTTAAAATTACGAAATTCGGTTTCTGGGTTTGGACCAGCCCCACAATGGTCCTCGAAACTTTTCATAACCCTAGGTCAAGGGGAAGGGGTTCAAAACGAAATTTAAAATTTCGACAATGTCATATCTCCAAATATTTAACTGAAACGTGTAATTTTCAATTCACTTTTGAATGACCTGAAAAATTACGAATCTTTTAAGACCAATTGGATTTTTGTGCGACTAGCCGTTCGTTCAAAGTGAGCGCGCAAAGGTTTAGGAAAAACACTAATCTTTCGCGTCGAAAACGGCCGTTATGTGACCCAACCCTCAGACGCCCAGAATAAAACTACCTTTTGTCATCTTCCCGGTAAACTACAGTCTAGAAATTTTAACCGTGAGTCGGGGATAGACCACATTGCAATATTTACTCGGTTTCTCATCTGTAAAATTGTTTAAATAATACCTTTTTGTAATAATACAAATTAAATTTTGATGATGAGCTATTGACTTGAAATTTTAAAAATAGGTCAGAACTGGATCACAGAACTGGATTCACTCGGTTTCTTGTCTGTAAAATTGTTTAAATAATACCTATTTGTTTAAACAAATTAAATTTTGATGATGAGCTAGATACTTGAAATGTCTAGATCCTAAATGTTAGATTAATTATTATTAACAATTATCACTAATTATCAACAATTTTATCAAGTACCTAGTGAAAATTATTATAATTTATTGTTAGGTATTAATAATTCGTATTTATTATTAATAACAATTATTATTAATTATGATTAATTAATACGATATAATTCTGGGGTTTTTAATACTACGTCGGTAATAATTTTTGTATAAAAGAAGTACCTACCTACCAACAAACATTCGAAATTACCTTCATTTCCGTAGCACGAAACGCACCTCAGAACAACAAACTCGACATCACTTAAGCCATATGATGTTCCAAAGAGCTTGTTAGTATGAAAATGGACCTGTATTTCAACAGTTTGAGTCACGATCGTGTTGTGAGGCACAATCTTTGAGCCGTCATTGTGAACTAACGGCTGGTCGTACAAAGCTGCGAATGGTCTTAAAAAATTCTACGGAACAAACTCTATCTAAATATGAAATAAAAAACATACCGTTCTAAATGAATTTTTCGAGATATGAAATTTTCAAAATTTCAAAATTCGTTTTGAACCCCTTCCCCTTGACCTAGGGTTATGAAAAGTTTCGAGGACCATTGTGGGGTTGGTCGAAACCCATAAAAAAAATTTCGTAATTTTAACTCAACGCTAACTGGGCAAAGTGGCGCGGACGGCGTACGGCGGACGGACGGATTTTTGGTTTATTATCTTCGATAATGAACCATTGGAATCGCCCAAAGAAAAAAAAATTTTAACCTCCCCTCAAAATTTGTTGGTTTACGTTTCAAGACACGTAGATTCAGAAAATCGAATAAAAAAAAATCCGTCCGTCCGCCGTACGCCGTACGCCGTCCGCGCCACTTTGCCCAGTTAGCGTTGAGTTAAAATTACGAAATTCGGTTTCTGGGTTTGGACCAGCCCCACAATGGTCCTCGAAACTTTTCATAACCCTAGGTCAAGGGGAAGGGGTTCAAAACGAAATTTAAAATTTCGACAATGTCATATCTCCAAATATTTAACTGAAACGTGTAATTTTCAGTTCACTTTTGAATGACCTGAAAAATTACGAATCTTTTAAGACCAATTGGATTTTTGTGCGACCAGCCGTTCGTCCACAGTGAGCGCGCAAAGGTTTAGGAAAAACACTAATCTTTCGCGTCGAATACGGCCGTTATGTGACCCAACCCTCAGACGCCCAGAATAAAACTACCTTTTGTCATCTTCCCGGTAAACTACAGTCTAGAAATTTTAACCGTGAGTCGGGGATAGACCGCATTGCAATATTTACTCGGTTTCTCATCTGTAAAATTGTTTAAATAATACCTTTTTGTAATAATACAAATTAAATTTTGATGATGAGCTATTGACTTGAAATTTTAAAAATAGGTCAGAACTGGATCACAGAACTGGATTCACTCGGTTTCTTGTCTGTAAAATTGTTTAAATAATACCCATTTGTTTAAACAAATTAAATTTTGATGATGAGCTAGATACTTGAAATTATAAATATAGGTCAGAAATGGATGACATTTCAATATTCACTCGGTTTGTATGACATGGTATGAGTATGGTATGGTATATAATTGTATGTATGATTTGGTATAATACAGTATGGTATGATAGGAAAGAAATTCGTATGGTATGGTATGAGTACGGTGAGAATATGGTATGGTGCCGATTTGCAATACAGTCTGGTATAGACAGAAGGGTGATCTGCACAAGGAAGATAATAAACCGTTGTGTCAAGAATTTGCAGAGTTTTTTTTATTCGATTTTCTGAATCTACGTATCTTGAAACGTAAACCAACAAATTTTGAGGGGGGGTTAAAAAAATTTTTTCTTTGGGCGATTCCAATGGTTCATTATCGAAGATAATAAACCAATACAAGTCATTTCAGAATTGAGGCTATTTAAAAAAAAAATTAAAAACATTTCTCTCTAAATTCAAGTTATTTAAGTTGGTGTTAGATCAGGTACTTACCTGAATATGGGTAGGGGGAAAAAATCAATTTCATCAATTAGCCAACTGTTCCAAATATTAGTTGGTGGAGAAAGGGATAACATCATGAAAATTAGCATCAGGTAAAACGTACCTACTCAACTTTATTTACGTAGATGTTGAGGGATGTCGAGGGTCGGTCAAATGATCATTTGACCGACCCTCGACATCCCTCAACATCATTGTTACTGACGGTCAACAAAACCACACACACTATTTATTTACGTACTTTTTATTTACAAAATGTGCAAAGTAAGAAACAAAAAACTCTGCAAATTCTTGACACAACGGTTCATTATCTTCTTTGTACAGATCACCCTTCTGTCTAGATCACTAGGTCTAAATGTCTAGATCCTAAATGTTAGATTAATTATTATTATCAATTATCACTAATTATCAACAATTTTATCAAGTACCTAGTGAAAATTATTATAATTTATTGTTAGGTATTAATCATTCGTATTTATTATTAATAATAATTATTATTAATTATGATTAATTAATACGATATAATTCTGGGGTTTTTAATACTACGTCGGTAATAATTTTTCTATAAAAGAAGTACCTACCAACAAACATTCGAAATTACCTTCATTTCCGTAGCACGAAACGCACCTCAGAACAACACACTCGACATCACTTAAGCCATATGATGTTTCAAAGAGCTTGTTAGAATGAAAATGGACCTGTATTTCATCAGTTTGATTCACGATCGTGATGTGATGCACAATCTTTGAGCCGTCATTGTGAACGAACGGCTGGTCGTACAAAGCTGCGGATGGTCTTAAAAAATTCTACGGAACAAACTCTATCTAAATATGAAATAAAAAACATAGCGTTCTATATGAATTTTTCGAGATATGAAATTTTCAAAATTTCAAAATTCGTTTTGAACCCCTTCCCCTTGACCTAGGGTTATGAAAAGTTTCGAGGACCATTGTGGGGTTGGTCGAAACCCATAAAAAAAATTTCGTAATTTTAACTCAACGCTAACTGGGCAAAGTGGCGCGGACGGCGTACGGCGGACGGACGGATTTTTTTTTATTCGATTTTCTGAATCTACGTATCTTGAAACGTAAACCAACAAATTTTGAGGGGGGGTTAAAAAAATTTTTTCTTTGGGCGATTCCAATGGTTCATTATCGAAGATAATAAACCAAAATTGAGCAAAATGGTAACGTTGAGTCAGATGAACTAATTGGAAGAGTGTGGTTGTTTCAGCTGGCACAATTTTGAAAAGTCGGGTTCAATTTTGCATAGCTGGAGGCGGATGTCAGGTTCAGCATCAAGGCAGCTTCGGTATTTGGATTTGGTAGCAGCATAGATAGAAAACCCGGATTCGCACAAGTAGGTTGAGGCAAATGGAAGAAGAGCACGTTTGGCTTTCTCTACGAGGGGTTGAAATTTTATTTTTCCATGCGGAGCCAAAAATGGGGGTAGGTATCATTATTGAAGGCAGATTTCATGGTCGAGTCTGAAGTGAGGTCTATCAAACATTCATATTCAACTGATGATAGACTGTTTGGCTTTTTCGAAACTGAAAACGGATCAACGACCGGACTTCTCGGAAGTCCAACAGCGCAGGACTACCGAGATTATGCTGTAGGTATAATTTGCTTCAAAATTTACATTTGCTACGGACCCCCCACTTAGGGTTGGCGGACCCCTAGGGGGTCCGCGGACCACAGTTTGGGAAGGCCTGGTCTATACGAATGCAAGGTTCATAATTTATGATGAACCCTACAATTAAGTATAACAAGTACGCTACTGGGGTAGGTGATGTAGCATTGTTCGAAGGTTCTTGAATCACTTCTTTTAAGACATAAAATGTCCCAATGTGTTGCAGAATCGTATGCAAGCATTTATTTCTCGACTGTATCAACAACAGGATGGAGATGACATTCTTTTGACATTGTATTTGAGTCGACAATTGCTCTTCTTGAAGGTCCGCTCGAACTCAAATTAACACCTCGAGTCGATATGAAGTCCACTTTTTTCGTTTTGACGATGTATTTGAGTCGACAATTGCTCTTCTTGAAGGTCCATTCGAACTGAAATAAACACCTCGAGTCGATATGAAGTCAACTTTTTTTCGTTTTCACGATGTATTTGAGTCGACAATTGCTCTTCTTGAAGGTCCACTCGAACTCAAATAAACACCTCGAGTCGATATGAAGTGTACTTTTTTTCGTTTTCACGATTTTTTTTGAGTCGACAATTACTCTTCTTGATGGTCCATTCGAACTCATATAAAATCGTCGAATCGATATGAAGTCTACTTTTTTTCGTTTATATGATGTATTCGACTCGACAATTGCTCTTCTTGAAGGTCCATTCGAACTCCAAAAAACACCTCGAGTCGATATGAAGTCGATATTTGTATTTTTGTAAATTTAATAAATTTTGTAATTATACAGTAAACTTATCATATATCTCTAACTACTCCTGTTATAGGTTCAAACCATACTAACTGAAATTATTTACACTTATCTTCTGTCATTATGGTGTGTTATATTGTATAACGGTCATAAATAAACTTG
Source organism: Stenodema calcarata (assembly GCA_963920205.1). Taxonomy (NCBI): domain Eukaryota; kingdom Metazoa; phylum Arthropoda; class Insecta; order Hemiptera; family Miridae; genus Stenodema; species Stenodema calcarata. Next base: position 39,219 of record CAWUBA010000192.1, on the reverse strand, counting down.
TAAAAAAAAAAAAAAACTCTGCTAATTCTTGACACAACGGTTTATTATCTTCCTTTTGCAGATCACTCTTCTGTCTATACCAGACTGTGTTGCAAATCGGCACCATACCATATTCTCACCGTACTCATACCATACTATACGAATTTCTTTCCTATCATACCATACTGTACTATAACAAATCATACATACAATAATATACCATACCATACTCATACCGTCACATACAAACCGAGTGAATATTGAAATGTCATCCATTTCTGTCCTTTATTTAAAATTTCAAGTGTCTACCTCATCATCAAAATTTAACTTGTTTAAACAAATAGGTATTATTTAAACATTTGTACAGACAAGAAACCGAGTGAATATTGCAATGTGGTCTATCACCGACTCAAGGTTAAAATTTCTAGACTGTAGAATTGAAATTTACCGAGTATTAATAGGTATAATCTGCCTTCAATAATGATACCTACCCCCATTTTTGGCTCCGCATGGAAAATATAAAATTTCAACCCCTCGTAGAGAAAGCCAAACGTGCTCTTCTTCCATTTGCCTCAACCTACTTGTGCGAATCCGGGTTTTCTATCTATGCTGCTACCAAATCCAAATACCGAAGCTGCCTTGATGCTGAACCTGACATCCGCCTCCAGCTATGCAAAATTGAACCGGACTTTTCAAAATTGTGCCAGCTGAAACAACCACACTCTTCCCATTAGTTCATCTGACTCAACGTTACCATTTTGCTCAATTTTTTGTTTCTTACTTTGCACATTTTGTAAATAAAAAGTACGTAAATAAAGTTGAGTAGGTACGTTTTACCTGATGCTTATTTTCATGATGTTATCCCTTTCTCCACCAACTAATATTTGGAACAGTTGGCTAATTGATGAAATTGATTTTTTCCCCCTATCCATATTCAGGTAAGTAGGTACCTGATCTAACACCAACTTGAATAACTTGAATTTAGAGAGAAATGTTTTTAATTTTTTTTTAAATAGCCTCAATTCTGAAATGACTTGTATTTTTTTGTTTTACTTTATATCTATATATTGCATTATTGTACTCTTTGTCTTTTCATGAGGTCGTTGTTACATAGAGGCTTCAATGTAGTTTTTTTTCTTTCTTTGTTATGTTTCACTATATTAGAGGATCGGTTTTATTTATGCATATAAGTTACATACCTAAAAACCCCTTATAATTGTATCTCACGACCCCCGTTTAGCACAGCGTTCTTAGATTGCAACCTCTGCTGAGGACAGCACTCTTAAATGATATGTAGGTTATATATAGGGCCTCGCTGCGCCGAGCAAGTCAGTCTCCAGTATTCCGTCGTAAGAGCATTGTCTAACCTGTACTCTGTTCAATTTAATAAAGTCCTTTTTAAAAAGGTATTTTTCTCAGTTAATAATTTGAGTGGCGCAGTCGTTCGGACCCGTCGAAATTTCGCGAACTTATCACCGCGAAATTCGTCAAACCCTGACTAATCGGCGTGGAACCTTCTCAACCAACCTACTCCTGGGACTCCTTGCAGCATGTTCACAGTAGCACTGTAAGTAAAAATCGACGGAATTTTATTTTTGGAACCATTCCCTGTTATAAGTCCAAATTGGAATTTGGCTATCTTCAATCAACGACGTCCTTCGTCTACTTAACTCTAAACGAGTTCGCATTTATTGCATTCATCGCATTTACTGCATTCACCGCATTTACTGCATTTACTCAACTCTGAACGAGTTCGCATTTACTGCATCTTCAGTGACGCCTTCAAACTCCTGTCGGTCGTCCCGCATTTACTTCCGAGACGAATCTTTTTCCTGTCCGCTTCGCCGCCGAGCGTCTTATCTCACATTGAAAGACCCTCCGACGCAGTTCTCAGAAAATCATCCCGTCTCTCTCTCTCTCTCAAGACATCGCCATCTCATTTCGAGATCCTTTTTCTGTACGAGGACATCACTCTTCAAGAACTTCGCGACGTTCCACAACGAATTGAAGTTCTACCCACATTCTCTTATTACGATATAATTAATCTTTCTTAATTACTCTTTGCATGATAATTTTAAGTCTTTTCAGAACACTTAATTAATTTGTATATTGTGTCTTGGAAAAATTGTGTCCTTTAGAACACTCACACCAACACCAAAATTGCGAAATCATTCCCAACATACTTAAACACAAAACTTGATTCATATTACAAGATTCTTTTTGACATTCCTCCAACAATAATGGAAGGTGCCGAAGAACTCACTAGAACCATTGAAAGACAAAATGAACAGATCGCTCAATTACAAGCCCAAATGAACAATTTACGAACACCCCTTAACGAATCATTTGTGCCCCGAGAAGGAGGACCTGCCATTCCTGTCTTTCACACATTAAGGAAAGAACACCTAGATTTACTCCCCAACTTCAACGGCGAGCCCGAAACATTACACCACTTTCTAGATATCGCTAGGAAATTAAACGACCGATTTTACAACACTGTCGACCCTAACGATTTTCAGAACGTAATGCTTATTGCGGGTATTAAAGCAAAAATCTTACCCCCGCCTCAGCAATAGTCTTTTCTAGTGCAACCGACACATTTGATCAAATTCAAGAAGCACTCTTAAGCTCTTACAGACAGGCGCGACATATACACTTTGTCCATAGAACTGACTAAACTCAGGCAGAACGAAGGAGAATCACCCTTCTCGTTCCATGACAAAATCCACAAACAACTGAATTTGATCACTGCATACCTACAAAACCACGACGATGACCATGCCTTAGTTCTTATGAACCATTATGAGAAATTGGCTCTTAGGTGTCTGTTACTCAACCTCAGGGAACCCCTAGGAAACATTCTCCGAACTAGGCAACCTCCAGATTTGAACACTGCTTTAGGATGGATGACCAATGATTACCAATTATTGTGTAATCCCCCTAACAGACCAAAGCCATTCCCCAACAAAACCTTTCAAAAACCCAACAACTTCAAACCAACACAAAACTTCGCTAATCGACCTCCTTATGTCCCTAATAATAATCAAAATCAAAATTGGTCCAGAAATCCAATGCCCTGGAACCCTCCAAACTTCCAGAATCAAAGACCAATATTTCCAAATCAGAAACCTGCGTTTCAACCCAATAAGCCAGGACCTTCGAATTCAAGTCCTCAAAAACCACCATTAAATGACAACAGAACAACTCAATACCAAAAACCATTCTTCCCTGGCACTGTTAGACGTAATTCTCAAATTAATGTTCCTAACCCCAACCGTGGAAACATGCCAAACCTTCATAATCTAGAGGAAGAGTACTATTGGGAACCAAACACAAACTATGACAATGAACCATACACACCAGACGAACCTGACTACCAAAACTCGTACAACGAAGACTCCCAACTCACTGAACAAAACCAACCTACTCCTTTTTTAGAGGACAACAGCCTCAACGAAGAACCACCAACGTAACTGATCCCCCAAAACAATCCAACGAACAAGTGATACCCCTTATGAACTTAGAGAACAAACCAATCAGTGAACTACCCTACATACTAATGCCCGATTCCAACCTAAAAATACTTGTAGATACTGGCAGTACTAAATCTTACATCAACCCGGAAATAGCTCAAAAATTGTACCCAAATTTTAAGAAAGACGGATTTATAATAAAAACTGCCCATGGTAAATCCAGAATAGAATTCAGTACAGAAGTACCATGTGACGAATTATTCAGAATCAATAAATTAAAACTTAAATTTCATGTTTTTGCCTTCCATAAAAATTTTGACCTACTAATAGGTATGGATCACCTCAAACAAGTAAACGCATCAATAAATTTGAAAGAACACACGATAAAAACCCCCAACAATCTCATCGAAATTCATTACTTAAACACCATGATCCCAGAAATGCATCTTATTGACGGACGCACCATCCAGCAAATTAAAATCCAAGTAAAAAACATCAAAGACGGAGAAGCTATCCTACCCTACCAAAAATTCGGAAGGATAGAAATCCCACAATCCCTGGTAACCATACGAAACTACCAAACTTACGTCCGCGTAACAAATCCCGACAGTGAAATTTCTGAGCTAATCCAAACCAAACCGATCGAAGTAGAAGAAATTGACGAATCTTTTGAAAAAACGATAGAAGAACTTCATAATTACTCTGACGATACAGAACCCGACTTAAACGAACTAAGAATGGAACATATGAACGAAGAAGAAAGACTTGCAATTTCCAAACTAGTTAAAGAATACCCTGATATCTTCCACAATAACGAACACCCTTTGTCCTTCTCCAATACGGTCAAACACGACATTAAGACATCAGATGAAATCCCAGTGTATACCCGAAACTATAGGTTTCCCGAAATCTTTAGGAAAGAAGTCGATGATCAAGTACAAAAACTTTTACAACAAGGCATTGTACGCCATTCCGATAGTCCATGGAACGCTCCGATCTGGATTGTTCCTAAAAAGATGGATGCCAGTGGCAAACGGAAGTTCCGTATGGTGATTGATTATCGTCGCCTAAATGAGAAAACAGTGGAAATAAAATATCCCCTTCCACAGATATCTCAAATATTGGACATGCTAGGACGCGCACAATACTACAGTATTATTGATTTAGCATCAGGATTCCATCAGATAGAAATGGCTGAAGACAGCATTCCCAAAACGGCTTTCAGTACGCCAACCCACCATCTTGAGTTCACGCGTATGCCATTTGGATTACGAAATGCCCCAGCTACTTTCCAGCGTGTTATGGACAATGTTCTCAGAGGAATTAACAACGAATTTTGCTGCGTATACCTCGACGACATTATCATATTTTCCACAAGTCTACAACAACATATAGACCACTTACGCGCTGTTTTCAAGACTACGCAAGTCACGACTTTCCATTCAACTCGACAAGACTGAGTTCCTGAAGAAGGAAGTTGCGTACTTAGGACACATTATCACTCCTTCTGGTGTTAGACCAAACCCACAAAAAATTGACGCTATCCTAAATTACCCTATTCCAAAGACAACGAAAGAGATAAAATCATTCTTAGGACTGGTTTCGTATTACAGACGTTTCATTCGCGACCTCGCGAGATTAACCAAACCTATGACAAAATGTCTAAAAAAGGGAAACACCATCGACCCTAAAGATCCTGAATATGTTGACTGTTTCGAAACCTGCAAATCACTTTTAACCAACTCTCCCCTCCTGAAATATCCAGACTTCTCACAGACGTTCCATTTGACTACCGATGCTAGTAATGTCGCCCTAGGCGCCGTCCTAAGTCAGAATTTCAACGGTAACGACTTACCGATCGCTTACGCTAGTAGGACCCTCAATGGCACAGAAACAAAATACTCTACCATTGAAAAGGAACTACTTGCAGTCGTATGGGCAACAAAGTATTTCCGACCCTACCTTTATGGAAGACGTTTCATAATATATTCTGACCACAAACCATTACAGTGGCTTTTTTCCCTCAAGGAACCGAGTTCACGTCTATTCCAATGGAAAACTAGACTAGAAGAATTTGATTATGAAATCCGTTACAAAAAGGGAGCCCTTAATACTAACGCAGACGCCCTTTCTCGAGCCGTTCCTCTTAACAACAACGACATCGAGCTGTTAAGCGACATAGACGAAAATGACCTTTTGAGAAATAATCCTCTAACACCCCAGACACTCGACAGAATCACCAACGAAATTAACGAAGATGACAACAAATCACTCATTGTCAATATAGACTGCGACGAAAACCAAATTTCCGACAGACTATCAGACTTAACCATTCACTCTAACTACCTAGGTAACACTGTCATAACAATCCCAATAAAGGACGAATGCGTCAACAAATGCGAAAATCAAATTATAATCAAAATTTCAGATTTCCCCCCTAAAACACGGATGAAAATAGAGAAACCATTTGAAAAGTCACGAACAATAATAAATTTCGACCTTGCAAACCTCGAACAGGAAGTCATCAACTTTGTTAAGGAATATGTCAAACCCAAGACCAATTATGGCCTTTACTTTCACGACGACCATTTCGAAAGTTTTGTAAGAATTATGACCACTAATTTCAGACACTCAGAAATCAAAATGACAAAATACACCAAATACGTTCAAGAAGTTGAAAAGGAAGAAGATCAAATAAAGACCATAGAACTTTATCATTCGGGTACCACGAATCACAGAGGAATCGAGGAAACATTACAACACCTCAAAAGAGAATACTACTGGCCCAACATGAAAGTAATTATTCAAAAATTCGTGAACAATTGCGACACTTGCCTAAAATCCAAATACGATCGCAATCCACTAAAACTTAAGTACAACATTACCCCTACACCATCTAGACCTTTAGAGATAATACACATTGACAAAATATCTTTGGAAAACTCGAAATTCTTGACCGTAGTAGACTCCTTTTCTAAATTTGCAAAAGCCTATCCTGTAAATTCCTCGAATAGCGTGGAATTAGTACAAGGATTAATTACTCACTTCTCACACCATGGCTTACCCTCTTTAATAATATCAGACAACGGAGCGGAATTTCATAGTTCATTAATGCGAGAACTAATGCAACTTCATGGAATTAAAATTCATTTTATCGCATCGCAACACCCCGACAGTAATGGAATAATCGAAAGATTTCATTCCACACTGATCGAGCACATAAGACTATACAACAATAGAGAGGAATTTAAAAACGAAACTGTGCGTAATAAAGTCAACTACGCTATACTCGCCTACAACTCCACTATACATTCCGCAACAAAAATGACACCGTTTGAAGTATTATATGGACATTTAGAAATAAAAGAATTTTAGACATCGACTTGGACCAAACATTCACTAACAATTTTATAAACCAACACCGAGATAAAATAGAATTGATCTACAAAAATTTAAACAAACTACTTCACGAATCAAAGGAACATACCATAGAAAACCTCAATAAAAAGAGAGAAGACCTACCTGACATTCCCTCTAAAGTCTACGTTAAAAACGTCCAGAAACAAAGCAAAACAAAAAACAAATACAATGAAGAAAATCTTAAAGAAATTAACCCCAAATTGAAAACAGCTAACATCATTACACGACACCACAATCAAAAGGAAAAAATACACTTATCTAATGTAAAACGGCCAAGAAAATTCCACAGCATAGAACTAGAAACAGCTTGGAACGAAAAACTCAATCACGAGGAAAAACTAGTCGAGAGATTCAACTTGAGAATAACCCGAGCAGATCTTCTATCCCTAAAACCACCAAACTGGCTAAACGATAACATAGTTAACTTTTACATGGAGTTAATAATGGAAACCCTACCAAACGTATACTGTTTCAACTCATATCTGTTCGTATCCTTCAACCTTAGAGGCTACAACCGTGTAAGAAGGTACTCCAAAAATACCGACATCTTCGCCCAACGATAGTATTCCCAATATTTCTAAACGAACATTGGAGATTAGTCGTCGCCAAAACCCAAACAAAAGAACTCTCCTACTACGACAGTTTGAGCAAAGACGGAAGCCAAATACTAAATGCAATCTTTCAGTATCTAAGTCAAGAACATTTGGACAAAAAGGGATCACAATTAGACGAAAGCGAATGGAAGAAAATTCAAGTTGCATGCCCACAACAAAATAATTCAGATGATTGCGGAGTATACGCTTGTCAATTCGCTCGATTAATTCCCCAAAACCTACCGATTTCATCAGTAAAACCAGAAGAAATCATCCAAATAAGGAAGAAAATGTGTCTCGACATTCTTAAAGAACGATTAAATGTTACAGGATATTGACCTTCCTATCTGCCCCGATACAAGGAATCGAAATAGTCAATATTACGGCAAACCCAGGATTATTAGCCAGCGACCTAGGACCAGCCAAAATCATTGAAGGATACCACTCACTTACTCACCACTACGACTTATCCGACCTATTCGCCAGAACTCAGGAAATTAGAGCTACCTACATCCAAACCCTCCTAACAATACGAGAAGACCCTCACTCTTATGAACACGTACAACTATTAGTGACTACCATAAACTCAACCCTACAACAAATAGATGTTAAACTCGAAAATCTCCATATCCCCTTGCCCAAGAGAACAAAACGAGGACTCATTAATGGCTTAGGCTCCGCCATTAAATATATCACAGGTATATGCTCAGGACCAAGAAAGATACGACGAAATCATAACACGATTACAAAACTCCCAAGAAGACCTTCAATCTCAAATTGACGATCAGTACTCAATAAACGAGGCCGTTCAGGCAAACTTCGAAAAAACCATAGAGTTATTTAATGCCAATAACCAAGAACTACGGAGAGAACTCAAAATTCTTAAAATTCAAAACCCACAATACTCAAAATTAAGCACAACCAAGTCCCTTTTAGAACATTATCAAATAGTCCTTAGCCTTTTTCTAAACGTCGTACAGGACATCGAGAACTCATTAATAGCTTGCCAATCTGGACACCTTCATCCTAGTATCATCAACTCTCACGACCTACTCCAAGAACTTACTAAACTATCTAAATATTACGGGCAGAAATTCCTAAAATTCGATAACAACAATCTGTTCGAAATACAGTCCTACATCAAAGTCAGATGTTACGTAGGAGTTTCAGAAATAATCTACTTTTTGGACATTCCTATTGTCAGCCCTGACCAATATAAATTATACCACTTGAACCCAATACCAACCATTGTGGACTCAGAATATTTAACAATAATTCCGACCACAAAATTCCTGTTAAAATCCGAAGCTAGAGTCATTCCATTAATAAACTCATGCACTCCTGGTCACATACAATTGTGCCCCAATTTCCTAGTATCCCAAACCCCAGCTAAATGCGAAACAAATTTCTTGTTAACAAGCACCACTACTGAGTGCCAGTTCACCAAACTGATAGTAGACTCCAATTATGCAAACCTAATACCAGACATAAATAGGTATCTTTTGTTCCTACCGAAAGGAGATGTAATCACAATAATAAAACCAGACAACGTTGAATCCCGTACTCTTCACGGTATCTACTTAACCTCACCTGGCAAACATCATATACTATATCATAATCGAACGCTTTTCGCACCACATAACGAATTAGCAGGAAAACCCCTCATTATTAGTTCAATGTCTGTACAACTTACCGCAAAACAAACACCAGACAGAGAAATTCACCTTAAAGACTTACAATTAAAAGACATACCTTCACAATATGTAAGACCAATTCAAAATTTCAAATTACTATCCCTGGCACAACCCAGCGTCTGGACAATAACCCTGTACGTCATACTTCTGTCAATACTTGTACGAGTATATTCATTAAATCGCTACTGTAAACACACTAAGAAGATCCCCATTAGGTCTCCTCAAGAAATTGTATAAACTAATTGTACCACACCACTATTTCATTATCACGAAATTATGACCTCTGTTATTATTATTATATTATTCTTATTATTATTATTGTTATAATTATTGTGTTCATAATTGAAATAATTACTATGTTCATCTGTATTGTATCATATTGCATCTATTGTTTACTATTGTTTACTTTATTTGTAGTGTATTATTGTATCATGTACTAGGTCACTTTAATGTCCATAATACTCCGTATTATGATCATTCTTGAGGAAGGAGGAGTTACATACCTAAAAACCCCTTATAATTGTATCTCACGACCCCCGTTTAGCACAGCGTTCTTAGATTGCAACCTCTGCTGAGGACAGCACTCTTAAATGATATGTAGGTTATATATAGGGCCTCGCTGCGCCGAGCAAGTCAGTCTCCAGTATTCCGTCGTAAGAGCATTGTCTAACCTGTACTCTGTTCAATTTAATAAAGTCCTTTTTAAAAAGGTATTTTTCTCAGTTAATAATTTGAGTTATATATATATTTTTTTTTTCTTCTTTTAAGCAATTGATTTATATTTTCAACAGATAGCAACTCCTTCCCACAGCACAAGTCCTAGACTTAAAGTGGGAAGTAGCATTTATAGTGTATATTTTACCTGTATGTATCTGTCTTTTTCAAATAAATGCATTATCTAAATAAAAAAATAAAAAAAATGACAGGGGTCCGCACTTGAAATTTTTCCGTGAAAGGGGTCCGCTAGTTTGGGAAGTTTGGGAAGCACTGGTATAGACTATAGGTATAAATAATTTTGAATATTAAGAATGATTACACACTGGTGATCATTCTCAATAATTATTATTGAGAATGATCACCAGTGTGTAAACAATTATTTAAACAATCACGCTCATACCGCAGCCTGTCGGCCACGCACTCCGCAGTGGTTAACATAATATGGTTAGGTAAATCGAGAGCTATCCAACGAGTGGTGAACGATTTTTGTACGATGATAACTGGCGAAGATAAAGTTCCGTAGCAACGAATCGGTTGTAAGCGAAAATCATCAGAAATGTTCGTGACGATTTCGTGTAACGCTTTTGTGTAACGTTTTTCGAGTTATGTGCCAGAGTAACGACATAAAATGTCAATAAACACCTCAAATTGATTTGAAGTCTACTTTTTTTCGTTTTCACGATGTATTTGACTCGCCAATTCTCTTCTTGATGGTCCATTCGAACTCATATAAAATCGTCGAATCGATATGAAGTCAACTTTTTTTCGTTTTCACGATGTATTTGAGTCGACAATTGCTCTTCTTGAAGGTCCATTCGAACTCAAATAAACACCTCGAGTCGATATGAAGTCTACTTTTTTTCGTTTTCACGATGTATTTCAGTCGACAATTACTCTTCATGAAGGTCCATTCGAACTCAAATAAACACCACGATTCGATATGAAGTTTCCTTCTTTCGTTTTCACGATGTATTTGAGTCGACAATTGCTCTTCTTGAAGGTCCATTCGAACTCAAATAAACACCTCGAGTCCGTATGAAGTCAACTTTTTTCGTTTTCACGATGTATTTGAGTCGACAATTGCTCTACCAGACTGTGTTGCAAATCGGCACCATACCATATTCTCACCGTACTCATACCATACTATACGAATTTCTTTCCTATCATACCATACTGTACTATAACAAATCATACATACAATAATATACCATACCATACTCATACCGTCACATACAAACCGAGTGAATATTGAAATGTCATCCATTTCTGTCCTTTATTTAAAATTTCAAGTGTCTAGCTCATCATCAAAATTTAACTTGTTTAAACAAATAGGTATTATTTAAACAATTGTACAGACAAGAAACCGAGTGAATATTGCAATGTGGTCTATCACCGACTCAAGGTTAAAATTTCTAGACTGTAGAATTGAAATTTACCGAGTATTAATAGGTATTATGATTTGTTTCAGATATACTATTAGGACAAAAAAGACTAGGTTGAACATTTAGACACGACTAACTTTTATTAAGTTAGAAACAACCGTTTCTAACAAAGCAATATGTTTTAAAAACAGGATACTTGATGAGTAAATAGAGTTATCTCAATACTCCCCCTCATCAAGATGTCAACAGAGTCCCATTGATCTACAAAGGATCATCAACCGTGGACTGTGCAGTGGTTTGGTTAGCATGTCCGCAAGTTGATGTTCAGTAGGCGTCTTCACGATCTCAAGCTCCCCTTCTGTGACAACTTCTTGAATGAAGAAATGCCTGATTCGAATGTGCTTGGTTCGTCTGTGGTATTCGGGATTGTGGAGGAGTTTCTGGTTCTGGATCCATGTTACTGTCAGTATTCGAAGGTAGGTCGTTTTGTTCAGGTATATTGATGGAAGGTAACGGGTCATTCAGTAAAGGTTGTTCGTCGAAAGTGACATCTCGTGATCTGATCATACGATTGTTCTTTTCACACCAAACTCTATAGCCATCCCAACCATCATATCCTACCAAAACTCCTTTTACTGCCTTCTTATCCATTTTCCTGCGCTGACTTTTGGGTACATGAGCATAACATCTACTTCCTATTATACGAAGATGTTTCAATGAGGCTCTCTTACCAGTCCAGAGTTCATACGGAGATTTTCCTGGTACTTGAGTTGGTCCACTGATGTTCAATATATATCTGGCTGTATTGATCATTTCTGCCCATAATTTTTGTGGTATGCCTTGATGAGCATGCATCAATGAACGAGCTGCCTCCACCACAGTACGATTTTCCCTTTCAATACACCCATTTTGTTCAGGGCACCAGGGCATGGTTAGGCGAAGTTGTATTCCACTGCGCTGTAGAATTTCACGTACATTTGCACAGTCGAACTCCCCTCCATTATCGCATTGAAGAGTTTTTATCAAATGTCCCGTTACTCTTGCTTTTGCAAGCATGTCCTCAAGTTTTCTATGGACTTCTGATTTTTGTTTCAGAAAGTAAATGAACCGATATTTTGTGAAGTCATCTTTGAACATGACAAAGTACCGGAATCCTGACACAGACTTTTCAAACGGTCCGCATACATCGGCATGAATTATTTCGCCTGGCACTTTGGATCTTTCTCTCGTACCAAACTTCAATCTATGCGCTTTTCCGTAGACACAACCTTCACAAAGTTCGCTATCTAGGTCAACTTTTATGCCTAGTTCTCGCTCTATAGTTGCTTTGACGTGTCTTTTATTCTGATGAGCCAAACGTTCATGATACAGTTGAAGCTCTTTGGTTATCAGATTCACGTGTACTACTCTTGGAGGCTTGATGTTTCGTATGGCCAGTTTGAAAAACCCTCCTTTTCTCTCCCTGTATCCTGAAACCTTGAGATGTGCTATCTTGAAATGACATTCCTCAGTGACCGATTCAAACGTTCTGTTTGGATTCTTGTCATGAGCAGCAAGGATCGAAAATAGGTTCTTGTTGATACCTGGAACACACCATACATCACCAAGTGTAAACCTTTCCCATTTTCCGTTCACTCTGGCTTCAAGAGTGATGTCACCTTTACCAACAGCTATGACGGTGTCTCCACTTGCTGTGGTTACAGAATGTTTGGATGTGAATGGTTGAAAGGTTGTGAACAAGTCTTTCCGATATGTAATGTGATTTGTGGCACCATTGTCGACCCACCATGAATCGTCATCATTCAGCGTCGGTGAATTTGCCATTAAAGTCAAGTTAGTGCACTTTTCCTCGTCATTTTTCTTTTGCGAAGGCTTTGGCTTAGAAGGTTTTCCGTCTGCCTTCCACTTAAAGCATTGGGGAACTCTGTGACCCTTTTTCCTACAGTATTGGCAAAAAGGCTCGTACTTTTTCTTTTGTTCATAGCTTGGTTCTCGATTATCCCTGGTCGCTAGAGCTTCCTGTTTGACTTCATCACCAGCCTTTTGATTCAATGCACGTTCGTACGCACAAAGCTGTGTTGTCAGGTTCTCTATAGTACGATCTTGACGAGACATTAACATCCAACTACTTTTGAAAGAGAAATAATTTTCTGGAAGTGTTCCTAGAATTTTGCAGATTAGAAAAAGATCTGGCAATTCACGATTAGCAGTGTCTTTGGCGATTTCAATTTTCAATTCAGTCCAAATATTTTTCAGCTTAGACATGTGTTCAGCTATGTCATCCGTTGGAGATCTTTCATAGTTGAAAAATGTGAGACACAAGTCGTAGGCTTTATCTTCCGATACCCCATCGTACAGTCTTAGGAGTTCCAACCAGACTTCGTATGCCGTAGTGTACCTCATGACTTTTTTGAGAGTTTCTTCTGTCATGTTTGTGGTGAGCACTATCAGGACATCACTGTCGGCTTTGGTATACGTCTCTAGACTTGTATTGTACGTCGCAAGTTGTTCACCAGAACCATTTTCTGGGTCGGTCGGAGATTTCAACTTACCATTGACTATATCTAAACCATGTTTTATACCTTTTAATACGGCGAGAGCTTTGTATTTCCATGTAGCCCAGTTCGTTTTTCCTTCAAGGAGTCCAAATCGGCACTTGAACAAATCCATTGGAACGAATTTTGCCCAAAATGAAAACGATTGAACGAACAAACTTTTGACTAGCTACTTACAAAAAAAAGAGAAGAAGAACGCAATTTCAGCATCCTGGGCCCATAACCAATTGAAATTTACCGAGTATTAATAGGTATTATGATTTGTTTCAGATATACTATTAGGACAAAAAAGACTAGGTTGAACATTTAGACACGACTAACTTTTATTAAGTTAGAAACAACCGTTTCTAACAAAGCAATATGTTTTAAAAACAGGATACTTGATGAGTAAATAGAGTTATCTCAATATCTAGTTTACAGGAAAGATGAAAACAACGGTTCATTATCTTCCTTCTACAGATCACCCTTCTGTCTAGACCACTTGGTCTAAATGTCTAGATCCTAAATGTTAGATTAATTATTATTATGAATTATCACTAATTATTAATAATTTTATCAAGTACCTAGTGAAAATTATTATCATTTATTGTTAGGTATTAATAATTTGTATTTATTATTAATAATAATTATTATCAATTATGATTAAATAATAGGATAATATCACTATAATATAATATAATAGGATAATAATATAACTATATATTATAGTTCTGGGGTTTTTAATACTACGTCGATAATAATTTTTCGATAAAAGAAGTACCTACCAACAAACATTCGAAATTACCTTCATTTCCGTAGCACGAAACGTACCTCAGAACAAAAAACTCGACATGACTAATACCATATGATGTTCCAAACAGCTCGTTAGTATGAAAATTGACCTGTATTTCAACCGTTTGATTCACGATCGTGTTGACAGGCTCAACCTTTGAGCCGTCATTGTGAACGAACGGCAGGTCGAATGGATGGAATAAACTCTATCTAAATATAAAATAAAAAACATACCGTTTGATGGGGATTTTAGGGTTATGAAAAGTTTCGAGGACCATTGTGGGGTTGGTCGGAACCCGTAACAAACATTTCTAAATTTTAGCTCAAAGCTAACTGGGCAAAGTGCCGCGTACGGCGGACGGATGGATTTTTTTTTTTTTTTATTCGATTTTCTGAATCTACGTATGTATCTTGAAACGTAAACCAACAAATTTTGAGGGGGGTTAAAATTTTTTTTTCTTTGGGCGATTCCAATGGTTCATTATTGAAGATAATAAACCAAAATGGACCCCCTGGACCCCCAGTTGCTTTTCGCTTAGAGCCTACGGTTAAAATTCAAGAGACATGGAACATGCTTTAGCTGCGCTTTCTTATTCTGTTTGCTGCTTTCAGTAATTCGGAATGTTCGAATTTTGATAGTCCAAATTCTGAGTAAACAAGCGGCATTGTTTACTACATCTATTAATAACATAAATTAAATTATGTTAACATTTATGTTAAATTATGTTAACAGTTATGTTAAATTATGTTAAATTAACATTCATTTATATTGGTATATATCAATTATATAGGTAGTTATAGTATCAATTTATATAGTTATAGTATAAATCAAGAGCTTTCCAACGAATGGAAAACGATTTTTGTCCGATGAAAATGAAAGAAGTTTCATTTCCCTAGCAACTACTCGGTTGTACGTGAAAATCATCGTTAAAATTTCGTGACACTTCCGCGTGACATTTTTCGGCTAGTCCAAGGCCAAAGCATGTTCCATGCTAAGAAAAAAAAAAACCGGAGCTGTAGAGCTCCACTGTAACCAAACCTTCCTTTCGCTGTCACCTTTCCTGTAACCTATGTGCTGTGACGGAACGTCGCTGTTGCTGTCAAGGCTTGTCCACGACAAGTTATCACTCTCATCAAACCACCGCGCCTCGATCACGTTATCGGAACTGGAACTTTCCAGGTTATTGTCACGGCCAACCGTGACTTGAGCCAAGCTTGTAGATTTATGTTAGTCTGAGCGCTCAAGGGTATTTTGTTCTTATTTTTTGTGTATTATTTGTATTATAATTTTGACGACTCGTTGAAAATCGGGTTTGCTTCATTCATAATGTGAGGTACTCACCTATCCATCAAATTAGAGAAGACTCCTTTAAAAGAATAATAGGATAGTGAAATTTATTATCCTTTATTTTCAACTCATCAGTAAATCAGTAATAGCCCATCATTATCATGAATGGACGTACCAGCCCTGGGTATGTACCCATGTCATATAGGTACTTACCTATTTAAAATAATAAATTCCTTGAAAGTAAATTATTCATTGGAACTGCTGTCTCTGGAGCGGCTATTTGGAACAGCGACAGTAGAGTCACTGTCACGGTTGGAACGGTGAGATTTTAGCTGGAACGGCCCACCCCCAACGGTCCAATGCTTTGCTGCGTTTTTCGTAATATGTAATATGAAAAATAAAGCTCCATCACTATTTTTCTCACTCTCCTTTTATAACCTAGGTAAACAAATTCTATTGTCATTCAACCACCATTCCACATGGGAAGAAAAAATTCAACCTCCGTTTTTTAAATCATTTTTATTATAGTAATAATAATAAACGTTTGAGGATAAGTTCATTTCACAATTCCGTACATTATTTTTATTGCATAATGATTTATACAATTCCTATTTTTCTTATGCTAATATATTGATTTACGTGTCATTTAATTTTTATTCCACTCGCACTTATTCTCATTCCAGAAAAAAAGAACCACCATTTCAATACCCTCTGTGGATAATATTATACCTGATGAATCTGTTCTCCGTGCAAAATCGGCTGAAGTTTCTTATTTTGGTTACCTACACAGTTATGGGATGTAGCATGCAGTGCCATTCGGAATGGCAGAGGGTTTTGTAATGTTGTCCTTTTTCCGTCATAATTAACATATATATTTTTTTCTAGAGAAGGAAAACTCTGTATATATATCTACACATATCAACTTCCATAATGTGAGATATTTGGTTATAAAACATTGCAAACTAAGAGGAAAACAACACCCATTACAATCGGATTTTTGATCCTGTGTTACTTATACAGTATTGAAATGTTTGATGGCCACTTTATTTTAAATTAAACGTCACTGAATCAATTATAAATCAAACATCAAATACATAAAATGGATTCATAAATATACAGTAATTTTACACAGACCCAACAGGTATTATTTACTGAAGAAAAAAATATATCTAGACAACTATCTTGATTAGTGGTTTATTCTATGGTAGGTATTTGGTTGGTGAAACAGGTCAAATGCGGTTGAATTTGCGTAAAGCTATTTTGAAAGCAGTAGGAATATAGCTGTTGAATAACATACAAATTCCGTAATTATTCTGTGGAAGCTGCATTGATGAGAGTTCCACGACAGCCATACATGTCGAAAGAAATTATTGCGCGTCGATTTAAGGTTTATTATTTTTAATAATGAGCCATACTTCTATCCTAGGTTCCCCTTTTTGGTTTATTATCTGCAATAATGTACCATTGGAATGGTTCAAACTAACAAACTATAATATACCGTTTCATCTGAATTCTTCGAGATATGAATTTTTCAAAATTTCGTTTTGAACCCCTTCCCATTAGTTATGAAACGTTTCGAGGATCATTGTGGGGTTGGTCCGACGAACGGCGCGCGGCGAACGGAGGAAGGACGGATTTTTTTATTCGATTTTCTGAATCTACGTATCTTGAAATGTGAATCATCAAATTTTGAAGGGGGTTATAACATTTTTTTTCTTTAATCGATTCCAATGGTTCATTATCGAAGATAATAAACCAAAATCCGTCCATCCGCCGTACGCCGTCCGCGGCACTTTGCCCAGTTAGCGTTGTGCTACCTAACTAAATTTGGTTTACAGGTTCGGAAACCCCCCAAAGACCCTTGGAACTTTTTATAAACCTAGGTCAATAGGAAGGAGTTCAAAACGAATTATACCAATTCATAATTTACGTAATTCATAATTTAATCAATCTATCATTTAGTGATCCAGACAGAAGGGTGTTCTGCACATCTTACAAAGAAGATAATAAACCGTTATGTCGAGAATTTGCCGAGTTTTTCAGTTTAGAGTTATGTGAAATAGTAAGTTGTGAACATAATAGTTAGTTGTGTATAACTTTGCGATCTCTTTTGGTTGTAAGCCAGTCCTGTGTATCCATTCGTATTTCAGAATTCCCATTTTGACCAAACTACTCTGGATTGCCCGAACACAGACTTGAGATATTACCCGAGGGTTAATTCAACAAATGTGGCAGTTTTTTAATTTATTACATGGAATAATGAAACATTGGCATCGACCAAGAAAATAGAACAGAAACAAAATAGCCATGTTCACCAAACCTTGAAATTTGATGGTGCAACTTTCATTTCGAACAAAACTCGAACAAATCCGTCCCACTTCTTTAGTACCTACCAAAATCCTTCAAAAATTGACGTAGAACTTTCAATTCGGCAAATGGCCTTGAATTGAAACGCGGATGGATGATCTTTTCATTGACCCAGGGTCAGAAAGGAAAGGCAATGAAAGGCTGTAGTTTTGTTCACAAATCTGAATATCAGCAAAATTAATTAACGTAAATTATCCTTTTATCCTAAGTACCACAGGAAAGGAGAAACTTGAAGGTAGGCGGAGTATCGGTTCCAATCGGATACTAAAGAAAAAAGTGGTGAAATGGCATAATGCGTTATGCTTTATATTGTTGAAAATAATGAAACAGCATGAAAAAAAAAAAAAAAAAAAAAAAAAAATCCGTCCTACGTCAGTTTTCTATTGATTATAAATAATTTTGGTTGCACTTGTGTACACCACTCGAATATATGGAAAAGGAGTATGTTCAAATTATGATTCTGGTATAATGTTTTCTAACGTTCTATGAACGACGGAACACACTGGACATTGCTTCTAGTTTATGTTTAAAGTATATGTTATTTTCTCTATTGTAGACAATATTTGAGGGCAGCACAGTTTTTTTTTGACAGATTACCTCCTAAAAGGCGTACCTAAAACGTTGTGGTGGCGGTTCAGTAATCCAATTGAACGATCCCGCTATCCGTTGACAAACTTATAATTGAATGTTTATGAGCCCTGAAATGGGGTCTAACAGTGATCTATTTTCAACTGGTGGCCAGATAAATGGTAAACTAGGGAATTTAGAATGTGTATGAATGACTTTTTATTATCCACTGAATCTGTTGAGCACATTTAGTCTATGTTATTTCCAGCTATTTCATGAGAAATAATAATATAAATTTCCTAATGCCACAATTAATGTTTGATAGGATATGTGAAAGAAGAATGCTCGTTGCAGAAGGTCAAGTTGGAAGTACTCGTCAATCGAATGAGAAAGTTCTTGAAGAATGCTCGTCAATAATAAACCATATGGGATGTAATCAGAATGTTAAACTTCTAGATGCATTGAGGGAGATCATGGTGTTAGACGGAACCATGCTGAATCGAGATGAGTGAGTGTGGCGCTACACTGCAAATCATTGTTTCTAATAGCATAACGATGTGCAAATCAATATCCCTTGATTATTTCGGTGAGAAAACATGAATAGCAAAGTGGCACAAAAATCGGCTGAATGTATAAATACATATTTTTGCCCTGATCCCTCTGTAGAAGGCACTTGGGTTCATCCTCAGAATCACATTCAAAGCACGATTTTGTAGAGTAGTACCTACCTCCAAATTGGCAGCTAATTCGAGTTCGAGCCTCATAAATCGCATTGTCATAATATGATCTTTACGACTAAAAATGATTTTTAATCGTAGCGTTTCCTCATAAAGCCCACAAACCAATCCAGTTGTACTCCAGTTGTACGACTAAAAATGATTTTTAATCGTAGCGTTTCCTCATAAAGCCCACAAACCAATCCAGTTGTACTCGACGGAACAGTTGACTCGAACTACGGGAATGCTCTTACTGCGGGAAGCCCTCAATAGTGTCCAACAGATGACTGGGTGGTGTGTGATTTCCTAGTTCCGAAGAAAACGTAACTATTCGTCTCACCTTGACACAGCTAATGTATCATCAGGCATATACCGCTATTTTCCCGAGTTTGTAGTTGAATCGATAGGATTTTGAGAGGGAAAAGAGACAAAATACATTATATACCCACAAGAAACGATCCTAATTACTAATCACTCTGTAAGGTCGGGTCCCAAAACTGAAAACGATTTTAAAAATTCAAGTACAGAGTTTGTCAGAATCACTTCGTTTCGAACATTACTGATTTACAATAACGAACAACAAATGAGGCCTAATTACGAGTGAACAGACGGGGAAAGTCGATCATTTTGATGGTGACTCAGTTTATTATGTAAAAAACGAGTAATCCAAGAGGTGATGAGGCTGTGAGGAAGGATTGGGAGCTATTTAAAAAAAAAAAACAATTTCAGGTTGCGATGTTGAGAAATACCTACTCAACTTTGTTTTGGGGCAAACTATGGTATATATGATAAAAGGATGTTTCATTTATTCTAATCTGACTCATACGTGTGTATTTTTAACTATACAACCGCTTTTTTTCTGAGAAACCTCTTGAAAGAAATAACAACGGGCGAAACTACGAAACTACGAAACTCGTAATAGGGTTTCCCAGGATTACGCTCCTATGTTCATGTTCAGTTGGTTGAATAAACGATTCTCCTATCCATATTGGATTTGATGAACGCTTGAACCAATTAGCAAGGGTCAACTATACTACTGTGCAGGGGCGTTGCGTCCATAAGGCCACTTGGGCCACTGCCCCGGCATCCAGAAACACAAAAAACTCGACAAAAAAAATATGCCACCCAGTTGGCATTCGAATATCGTTCCGTATACTGCACCTAGCATTTTCACGAAGTCAAAGAGTTCTCTCTCTCTCTGTCCCAACCTATGTCCAGCATGGCTGCGGCCAAGACAAGTAACTGGGAAGAAGAAGAAGAAGAACGATATTCGATCATTCTATCAGAATATATCGACAGTAATCGATGTTTTGCAATCGAAATCGAAACCTACGCTTCAGGGCCTGGGACCGGGTATTGCCATGGCAACGGACACGACGCTTTACGAAGTGGCCTGCCTGCGCATGCTCAGTAGAGTAAAAATTCGGTAAGCCACGCCTCGTTCCGGCCCGGGCCAAAAAAATCGTTTGTGTTCACAATCGATTCGATCGTTTCAATTCATCTTGTTATCTCGATAGTAAAACTTGTGATTCACAAGTTGTGAATCACTTATTTCGTCATAACAGAGTTCCCGTGACAGATTTGGATTTTTTTGTGGTAATTAAGTGCGTTGTTTCTTGTCTGTGGTCTTGTGGATTGATCAACGTAAACATACACAGATAAGTACCTAGCTTCTAGTTTTTAGTTGATGTTTAGTTTATTTGTTTCTGTATTTTTGTACCACATGAATTCGGTGGCTAACTTACAGTCGAAGTTTTCGACGTTTTCCTACGAGGATCGGGTGATGATTAAAAGTTTAGGAAGAGATAGGCCTTTGCTGAATATTACTCAGGCAGTAAATAAAGGAAAGGGTGTTGCTGCCTTGAGGAAGTTCAATGTTGACATGTATAACAAAGCTGAGTGGCTCACAGGATGTCCCATTAAAAACTCTAGCCATGAATAATCTAGTCACTATACTCTTCAGTCATAATGTTATGGTCCTAACTCGTGATCTCTTTCTTGTGTGCTCTGAAAGTGGTGGTGGCTACCTACCTAATGACATTACTCATATTTTTGTACGTTGTCTTCACACATTTTTGTACATATTTTATTTATGGAAGTGGGTGGGTGGGTGGGATTGCTCCGCAGCCACCTCCTCGTATGAAGCTATAGCTTCTGGTAATCCCGGGTACTGGTCAGAACTACTGTGAACACAGAGCTTACATTCTGACTTGCTAAGAGCTGCGGTTGATTAAAATACACCCATTTCTCATAAGAAGACTCCTGTTGGAAAACATTTACAGGTATTTTGTAGAAAAAGCTGTTAATTTGTGTTCCGAATTTGGTGGCCCACCATTTTCAGAGCCCACGCACCGCTACTGCTACTGTGAATTATCTCCCTGTTAAACTGGGCATTTCATTCAACCGGCGCGTACCTAAGTAGTTTTGAAAGCCTAATTTCACTGCGGGCACTGATTGCACAAAGAAACGCCGCCGGTGTCAACTAAATTAGTTGGCTACCTATACTACAACAGTCTGAAGTTCCTTCCACGAATTTAGTGAAAGTCAACTCAATTCCACGTACCAAATGTGTCATGTATATACAAAAGGGCGATCTACAGTCTAAAGATAAAATGAATATTTCTACTGTACAAATAAGAGATGAAGAAGAGAAGCGAGTTATTGCTTTTTGTGTACTTTTTTTTGTGCTCAAAAGCTTTTTTCTCATTTTTGATTGGTTAGGATATGGACTGGTGTAGAATACTTCCTTTGAAAATAATTGAAAATGTTTTAATACGGTCAAATTGAAAGTATCGTAATACATTATCGTTCATCTTTACGATAAATCAAAACAAACTGGGAAAACTGTATGAAAAACAAACAAAAACGTAGAAAAAAAAGGTTTATGATATTGGAATCGAAGGAGGGGTAGGTAGATATCTGATAGTACTAGTAGAGATAGTACTAGTGTGTGGTTGGCGAATTATAATGTCTGGTATTTTGTGCATTGGACTCATGAAGTGTGTTGAAAAATTCATAGATAACTAAAAGTTCAGAGCAGTACGGTTTCTGTTTATACTGCAGATACATTGTACCTTCACTTTGCCGTTTGAATCACGTAAATTAATGATAATATAATAGGTACCTAAAAGATTACGTATTTATGATGTAAAGAAGTATTCTAGCCTCGGAATAAGGATAGGAAGACAAGTTCTTATAGAGGAAACTCTAGATTGGAGGGTCGCTTCTCTTGGATGAGCGTTTCGACGGAGTACGGTCAGAGGGGAGGCGCATACTGGCAGGCCGATAGCGGCTGGGGTGTGGGCGGACAGTGCTGCTTTGCCTTCAGCCTCAGCGATGCGAGGGACGAACTCATGCAGGAAGGCTCGGGAGGACGTGGATGGTACATATATCCAGGAGCACCACCGTAACAAGGCGACGTCACTGGAGACGTCACCGGAGACGTAACCGGCATTGTCTGGCCGGCCGCCGGATTGAAGCACCCGGATTGATGGTGGTTCAAGGATGTTGTCAGCGGGTTTACGGTCCAGGGAAAGGCTTTGGAACCCAGAGGTGAGGGAACTTTGGTCGCCCAGTTATTGTACGGGTAGGAACCGTAGAGGGGATCCGTGTCCGTGAAGGGTTGCATTAGGGAATGACCGAAACCGCTCTTGAAGTCGGCCGCTGCAGCAGCAGCAGCATTCATGGCGTTCCTCTCCCTCTTTCTCCATTTAGCTCGTCGATTCTTGAACCATACCTGAAACAAACAATATATTTTGTCAAAGACAGTATTTTGGAAGCCTTCTTCATTTTTCTGTACAGCATAACTGCATTTAAATCTTGAGATCCAAGCGAGGGCCCCCCGAGACCAAAAAATCGGCAATATTAGCCCTGTTAACTATTATGTGGCCATTAACTGTTCGGGAGGGTATTTCGATTTTCAAGATCTAAGATTAGGGCTTCGAGTTCGAACATGGACGTATTTGGCGTGCGAAAAGTGTTTAATCACAATCGTTCAAAAACATTGTTTTGGCCATGTACAACAGTGGCGTAGGCGGGGAGGGTGCCCCCCCCCCCCTCCCACAACGGCGCACAGCGGACGGACGGATTTTTTTTAAATTCGATTTACTGAATCTACGTATCCTGAAACGTAAGCCACCAAATTTTTTAAACATTTTTTTTCTTTGGTCGATTCCAATGGTTCATTATCGAATATATTCGGTTTATTATATATAATAAACCAAAATCCGTCCGTCCGCCGTGCGCCGTCCGCAGCAGTTGGCCCAGTTAGCGTTGAGCTAAAATTTTTGTTACGGGTTCCGACCAACCCCACAATGATCCTCGAAACTTTTCATAACTGACGGAAAGGGAAAGGGTTCAAAACTCAAAAAATTCTAATGAAACGGTATTTTTTAGTTCATACTTAGAGTTTATTTTTTAGAATTTTGTAAGACCATCCACAGCTTTGTACGACCAGCCGTTCGTTCACAATGACGGCTCAAAGTTGAAGCAGATCGAAAATCGAGAGTCAGCCTGTCGGGTCCATTTTCAAACTGGCTCAGCTGATTCAAACAGCACATGGTTTCCACATATCGAGTTAATAAATAATATTCAATAATAATTATTAATAAGGAAGCATAAAAATTATTATTAACCAACAATAAATATTAATAATTTACACTACTTGATAATAATAATTAATGATAATTCGTAATAATAATTAATATCATTTAGTGATCTTGACAGAAGGGTGATCTGCATAAAGAAGATAATAAACCGTTGTGTCAAGAATTTGCAGTTTTGGTTTATTATCTTCGATAATGAACCATTGGAATCGCCCAAAGAAAAAATTTTTTTAACCCCCCCTCAAAATTTGTTGGTTTACGTTTCAAGATACGTAGATTCAGAAAATCGAATAAAAAAAAAATCCGTCCGTCCGCCGTACGCCGTCCGCCGTACGCCGTCCGCCGTCCGAGGCACTTTGCCCAGTTAGCGTTGAGTTAAAATTACGAAATTTGGTTTCTGGGTTTGGACCAGCCCCACAATGATCCACGAAACTTTTCATAACCCTAGGTCAAGGGGAAGGGGTTCAAAACGAATTTTGAAATTTTGAAAATTCCAAAACTCGAAAAATTCATATAGAACGGTATGTTTTTTATTACATATTTAGATAGAGTTTGTTCCGTAGAATTTGTTAAGACCATCCGCAGCTTTGTACGACCAGCCGTTCGTTCACAATGACGGCTCAAAGATTGTGCCTCACAACACGACCGTGGATCAAACTGTTGAAATACAGGTCCATTTTCATACTAACAAGCTCTTTGGAACATCATATGGCTTAAGTGATGTCGAGTTTGTTGTTCTGAGGTGCGTTTCGTGCTACGGAAATGAAGGTAATTTCGAATGTTTGTTGGTAGGTAGGTACTTCTTTTATAGAAAAATTATTAACGACGTAGTATTAAAAACCCCAGAATTATATCGTATTAATTAATCATAATTAATAATAATTATTATTATTAATAAATACGAAAAAAACCTAACAATAAATTATACCTAACAATAAATTATAATACCTAACAATAAATTATAATAATTTTCAGTAGGTACTTGATAAAATTGTTAATAATTAGTGATAATTGATAATAATAATTAATCTAACATTTAGGATCTAGACATTTAGACCTAGTGATCTAGACAGAAGGGTGATCTGTACAAAGAAGATAATGAACCGTTGTGTCAAGAATTTGCACAGTTTTAAAGTATTGAAATTCCTTACAATTTCTGTGGTAGTAAAACTCCGTATACCTGGTGAAACCCAAGATAGAGCTCTGCAAAACAGCTTATTTTTTCCCAAAAGTGCAAATTTAATATTACGGTCATTCATCTTGCTTCGTACCGAGCAAACTACTAGTCCTACTGAAATAGATTAGCAATGTGGGTGACGGGATCGAAATGATTGGTACGACATTCACAGCTAGACTGGTTTATCCTGATATCAAGATATCGGACAATAGAGTTAATCGATTATCATCGATTCGATACCTACATCATATCAATCCTCCCCTCCATATAAACGTTATGTGAAATATATATGTATAAAGGAAAATATATAGTCTTAATATAATAAATTGAAATAAAATATAATCTTGTTCAAAAGAATATAACTGATACTTAATACCTACCTTAAATCAATACAATCATATTACTTGTAAATAACTTCCTTCAAAATCAATAATAACCTTTTAAATAAATCATTAGAACTCATACTCTCAACTCTTGAAATTGCAATTAAAAGAACAATACATTTCTTAATTTATACAAAGTCAAAATAGGTATTATACAACTTAGTAGGTTAACCTCTGTACAGGTTTAACAATCCTTCCTGACCTAGTTGTATTTTCAATTTGTTTAAAAGGTAAATTTTTCGGAGGAGAATCATTGATTTTAGGGTCTGGTTTCTCAATACCTGAGTTTATTTTCGTTACTGCCGGAGAAATTAATTTAATAGATTTACGAGGCACCTTTTCAGGCGTTTTTACCTGACTTGGTTCCATTGAGGTGAAATCATCAAACACAGGAAAGGGAACGGACAAACATGGATTAGTTGAGGGTTGCGCAGCTTGCTCGAAATCGGCATAGAAGTCACCAGACATAATAATCTGATCTGCATGGCGCTTCAGAATTCGCCCATCCTTTGTCTCACACAAATATATGTGGTTCCCTATCTGTTCTATTATTTTTGCTTGGATCCAGCCTCTTCTGTTCGGTCGAGTATAATCCCTAGCGTAGACAGAATCATGAATTTTAAATTCTCTAATAACTGTGGATTTTCTATTATTTTTCTTTATTTCCCTTTTCGATTTGAAAATTTGGTCGAATCTGGTATTAATTTTTCGGCCAAACATCAAAAAAGAAGGTGTTTCTCCTGTCGCTATATGGGGGTACCTATTTCTATAATAATACAGAAATCTCTGCAATTGCGCTTCAAAGTCTTTGCCAGTATTTTCGCGCTGCAATTTTGAAAGAGATTGTTTGAAGGTTTTAACAAAGTTTTCGGCTAAGCCATTACTGGACGGATGGAACGGGGGTGAAGTTAAATGTTGGATTCCATTCTTCAGACAAAAATCGGAAAACTCTTTAGAGCTAAAACACGTTGCGTTATCAGACACCAGGCATTTAGGTAGTCCGAAACGGGAACATACTTCACGAATTTTGTTAACCGTATTTTGAGAATCCGCATTCTTAACTTGGAAGACCTCTGGCCATTTACTATAGGCATCTACCACAATCAAAAACATCTTGTTATTAAATACTGGGCCAGCGTAGTCTAGATGTACCCTTTCCATCGGCTCCGTGCACTTAGGCCAGCTATCAAATTTCACTGCAGGTGGATCTGATCTCTCTACTAAACACAACTTGCAATTTTTAGTAATTTTTGAAATTTCCTCATCTAGTCCAGGCCACCAAAAGTACGAACGAGAGAGTAATTTCATTTTGGTAGAACCGTGTAATTCTGCTAAGATCGAAGGTCGCAATTTTTCAGGTATAACTACTCTGTAACCCCACATGATTACATCATTTTCAATAAATACCTAGTTCTAATTTTCTCCTGAATAGTGGTTTTAGTTCTTCGTTCACGGAATCGGGCCATTCCGTCAACAAGTACCTGTATACCTTGCTAAGTATAGGATCCCTCCTAGTTTCTCTTTTAATCTGCGTGTGCCCAACCGGAATAAATTCCTCTACAAAATTTAAATACCCACGTTCGTTGTCTACTTCTTCGCCATCGATCGGGAGCCTAGACAGTCCATCAGCCATATTTTTCGTACCCTTCACATATTTCAACTTGTAATCGAAATTGGATAGGAACAACGCCCATCGCTGAAGACGTCCAGATGCCATTTGGGGTATCCCTTTATTTTCACCAAGCAATGCTATCAAAGGTGTTAGATTCGTTTTTATCAATCACAGTGTATATTTCGGTACACATCCAAAAATAGAATGTACAAACATAGAAACGGGAATTTCCTATAAACAGAATCAACACCTGATGGTGTTTCTAATAATCAACAACCAACAAACTCCGGCTGGATTTTTCTTCTTTCCTCTGGACTCCAATTCTTCTTAGTATCAAGTCATTCTTGTTTCTAGACAAAGGCTTCGTGAAGAGATCAGCGTTATTTTCATTGGTTGGAACATATTCAACTTCTAGTTCGTTACCGTTGACCATGTCACGAACAAAGTGGTGCCGAATGTCAATGTGGCGAGAATGTGAGCTGACACTATTGCCTTTCGCAAAACTGACTGCTGCCTGGTTGTCACATTTTATGAGGGGAACCCGAACCAACCAATCCATCTCCTGGAGAATATGTCTCAACCAGACAATTTCGACAGCACTCGCTGCCAAAGAAACAAACTCCGCTTCCATTGTTGAAAGAGCTACACAAGTTTGTTTGATTGACTTCCAAATTATTGGGGTGCTTCCTAACTGGATTATAAATCCCGATGTCGATCGGCGGTCATCCTTACAGCCAGCCCAATCGGAGTCTGAATAAGTAACCACTTCATCTCCATACTTGTCAATTCGCATTTCATGATCCATGGTTCCACGGAGGTAACGTAATACACGCTTCGCTGCAGCCCAAGTTACTCTTCCTGGGTTTGAAGCAAACCGTCCCAGCTTGGAAACTGCAAACGATAAATCCGGTCGCGTTGCTTGAGCGAGATACATTAGTTTTCCTACTAACCTCCTATACGGGACCGATTCCATATCTTTCTTTTCTTCTTCAGAGCTCGGACAATTCGCTTTAGTCAGCTCTTCATTAGGGTTCATTGGTGTTAATACTGGCCTGCAATCTGTCATATTGAATTCCGTCAAAATTTCTTTGATATATTTTTGTTGATTCAGCAATAATGAACCGTCTTTCTGCCTTTTTACCTCAATCCCAAGGATATAATGGAGTTCACCCATGTCTTTCATTTCAAAATTGTTCTTCAACATACTCTTTAACGAATCCATTGCTTTATCATCGGATGCTATCAATATCAAATCATCAACGTACACAAGAGTAATCATAATCTTTGAACCTTCTCTCTTGAAATAAATGTTTCTGAAACACATCTTTTCATCCCTCCTTCTTGCAACTTCTTATCGAGTGTCTCATACCACGACCTTCCAGACTGTTTCAGCCCATATAAGCTCTTTAAGAGTCTGCAGACTTTCTTCTCTGAACCAGGTTCAATAGCTCCCTCTGGTTGTTTCATATAAATTTCCTCCTTGAGTTTTCCATTTAAATAAGCAGTCTTCACGTCCATTTGATGAATGAGCCAACCATTTTTCACAGCCAACTTTAAGATCAATCTGACTGCAGGAAGACTGATCACAGGGCTGTACGTCTCGTCGTAGTCCACCCCTTCCTTTTGAGTGAATCCTTGAGCCACCAAACGAGCCTTGTATCTTTCAACTGAACCACTGGCCATGTATTTGATTTTAAAAACCCATTTACATCCTATCGCAGTTTTACCTTCAGGCAGATCTGTCAGCTCCCAAACCTTCATCCTATTTAATGATGTCAATTCTTCCTCGATTGCTGATACCCATAGGTCACGATCTTTCCCTGCCATAGCCTGTTTGAAGGTTTTTGGTTCATTCCCCTTTTCCACGCTAGAGCAGCAAACATAGTTCGGTTTTCGGATCAGACTTCTGTCCCGCAAAATCATTCTATCGACTGGCTGATTCTCACGTTCTGGGTCTTGTTCTGTATCGTTCCTAATATTTCCTCCACTAATATCGTCACCTCCCTCAGCGGTACCGTAGTACTCTTCCTCAATATCTTCATTTACTTCCTCAATTTTCTCTTGATATCCTTCATCGTTATTTCTTTCGTCTCTTACGTTGAGTTCCCTATCTGTACTGACACTTGCAATTCCATTCATTTCGAGACCAGAATAATCCATCTTTTCTTTCTTTCGATCATTGCTTCTGAATGGGAACTCATTCTCTGAGAATTTAACATCTCTACTTATAATGAGTTTTTGTTTATCCAAGTCCCATAAGCGAAATCCCTTGGACGCTCCCGCATACCCTAACATAATGCATTCATTCGCGCGGTCATCAAGTTTCTTTCTCAACTCTTTCGGCACATGGGCAAATGCCTTACATCCGAAAGGCCTCATGTGTCTCACACTCGGTTTCATCTTACTCCAAACTTCTTCTGGTACTCTTCCATCGTCCAAGGGGCATCTGTTTCGAGTATAACATGCCGTATTAACAGCTTCTGCCCAAAATCGCTTTGGGGCCTCGGATGCGATTAACATTGTTCTAGCCAAGTCAAGAACCGTTCTGTTGAAACGTTCAGCAACTCCATTTTGTTGTGGGCTGTACGGGCATGATAGTTGCCGCACAGTTCCATAGTTGTCCAACTCGTTTTCAAAATCCGTATTTATATATTCTCGACCATTATCACTCCTCAAGCATTTGATTGTTTTACCCGTCTGATTCTCTGCAGATTGTTTGAACAACTTGAAACATCTCAGTACTTCATCTTTTCTTCTTAAAAAATAGATCGTCGCTCTTCTTGAAAAATCGTCAATAAAAGTAACAAAGTATTTGTACTTGGAATATGACTCGATCGGTAAAGAACAGACGTCAGAATGAATAATTTCCAATAATTCCTTTGTTACCGATTTACTCACTTTTGGAAATGGTTGGCGAATGCTTTTTCCTTTTAGGCAAGCTTCACATATTCCAGAATCCCAATCATTCGAAGGAACGAAATCCAATCCTCTTACTGATCCTTTTCTGTACATTGTCCGAATTATGTCTTGATTAATATGTCCGAGTCTTTCATGCCAGTTGACTCTCGTCTGAGTATTGGAAACATTTGCACTCTCTACCAAATCGAATGCTTGAAAAGCATACATGTTAGCAATGTTCCTCTTTGCCTCTATAACAATTCGGTTTTTTTTTCAAAAATTTGACAACAACCACCTTGTATAACCACCATGAATCCCTTCATTTCAATTCTAGCAATTGACAAGAGCCTGTAATGGAAGTCAGGGACATGATATACATCCATAAACTGTATTTTAGTCCTACCATGAACAGTCCTGGAAATCACTGTCACACTACCAATCCCCACAATATTACAACTTATGTTAGAAGCTAATCTTACTACCTGAGGACATTTTAGCTCTTCGTATGTGCTAAAATCTGTTCTGTTGGGTGTGAAATGGCTGCTCGCTCCGCTATCAATCAGCCACACACCATTATTATTTACCAAATTGGCCGCAGCGTTCAAGCACACCAGAGATGACTGGTTCATATGTTCATTTTTTCTTTCAGTGTTTTGACTATTTTCTCGTTCATAACTACTCTTCTTTCGACAATATCTTGCTATATGTCCTTCTCCTCCACAGTTGTAACAGCTAAAACTCTTCTTCCTGAACCCTCTTTGTACCAAAAAAGCGTTTGAATCTTTAGTTGTCTCTACTTCTTCTTTCTTAAGCAGTTTCCTCTTATATTCGCCACATAACAAACTCTCCAACTTCTCCGGTGTGTATTCATCATCCTTGAAAGTACAAACCATGCTTTTTTTTTTTTTTTTTTTTTTTTTTTTTTTTTTTTTTTTTTCGTGATTTATTTATTGCAACTGAAACATAGTACAATTCATCTAGCAATATTTCATTTCATGATAAGCTCACTAGGGGGGGTGGAGGTTTACAGCAAAACCTGGCCCATACTTGTATCAAGAACAGTTAAAAACACTGGATTACACTTGCACTATTTGCACAGCACAATTAGGTCCAGAGGTTTATTTCTCTTGAGTCGCCGAAGCTCTCCTTCGTTGTTTAAAACGTTGAGCATCTCCAGGTTCTCGTGTTTTTGGAGGCGATGTTCGTGCTTCCTTGCATATTTGGCGATAATTTCGGTGACCGTTTCTACCCTCAAGTCTCGATGAATATCATCATTCCGCATGAACCAGGGGGCCCGTACTATACTTCTCAATATTATATTTTGTCGGGTTTGGATTGTTTTAATATTTGATTTTTTCGCACAACCCCAGAGCTGTATCCCATAGGTCCAGATGGGGCGCAGTATCTGTTTATATATGAGTAATTTATTGTGTAGTGAGAGATGGGAGTTCCTTCCCATCATCCAGTACATCTTTCTGAACTTGATTTTTAGTTCCTGATTCTTTTTTTCAATGTGGTATTTCCAGTTAAGTTTGGAATCAAGGTGCATCCCTAAGTATTTTACAGTGTCAGAGTATGGAATTTTATTTGAATTGATCTCAACTTCTGGGGCTGAGATTTTTCTATTAGTAAAGTTGATGTGCACTGACTTTGTTTCATTCAGTTTCATTCTCCACATCTTGGTCCAATTGACAACCTTGTTAGTGGACGTCTGTAGATTGCGAGTTGCAGTTTCAGCGTCACCTCCAACAGAGGATGGCAGTATCATCAGCAAAAGTAGCTACAGTTGTATTTTCCTGTTGCGGAAGATCTCGTGTGTACAGCAGGTAGAGTACTGGGCCTAGGACACTGCCTTGTGGTACCCCTGCTTTTATAGGCTTCAAGACAGAGTATTGGTCAGCCTGCTTTACCCTGACAAACCATGCTAACTATGGTTTCATAATCTTCAGGCAGCCCGTTTATTAGAACGTTACATATCTGTTCATCGCATATTTTTGCACTTCCTGCTTTAACTACTTCTGAGGCATATTCGAACACTCGGTTTACGTAGTTTTCCATGTCTTCTTCAGGTGACATCCTGGCTGTGTATAAACTTTTCGATGCTTGAAGGCGCCGCAATCTGGTTTTTGGTTGAAATCTGGATGCCAATTTTTTCCATAGTTCGCGAGGGCATGCGATATCTAGTATATCATTCTGAATATCTTCCGTAATTGTTCTGGCAATCAACCGGAAT
Organism: Stenodema calcarata; assembly: GCA_963920205.1. Lineage (NCBI taxonomy): Eukaryota > Metazoa > Arthropoda > Insecta > Hemiptera > Miridae > Stenodema > Stenodema calcarata. The sequence continues at coordinate 6,790 of CAWUBA010000192.1, read as the reverse complement.
GCTTTCCTCTTCTTGCCTTCATCAACTGCAGCAAATATCACTTGATCTTCAGTGGTGACTATGTCATACAAGTTCTGATCTTCCAATTCTAAACGAACTCAACGTCCAGGTTTTATAATTTTTCCTGTTCAACTTCACAATGCCGCTTACCTTCGTTCCATTACCATTCTCTTCATCAACCATTTCGTTTCCTTTCTTGTATTGTTTTCTCGTGATCTGGGACCGATAACCTTTGTTAGATTCGTTTTTATCAATCACAGTGTATATTTCGGTACACATCCAAAAATAGAATGTACAAACATAGAAACGGGAATTTCCTATAAACAGAATCAACACCTGATGGTGTTTCTAATAATCAACAACCAACAAAAGGTCTATGGTCGGACCTGATTGTAAATTTATTTCCCATTAAATAATCGTAAAACTTTTTACAACCAAAATATATTGCTAACGCTTCTTTTTGAACTGTTGCATATTTCTTTTCGGCCTGATTAAGTGTTCTAGACGCAAAGCTAATAGGATGCTCTTCACCTGAAGGCATTCTGTGCATTAGAAGTGCTCCCACGCCGTGACCAGAAGCATCGCACTCCAAAATTATGTCTAAGCGGGGATTAAAATGAACTAAAATTCTATCTGATGACACATCTTGTCTTATATTTGTGAAGGCTTTTTGACAATAATTATTATCAGACCAAACGTATTTAACTCCTTTTTTTAATAATTCATAGAGCGGGGCCAATTTTATTGATAAATTTTTTATAAAACGACCATGATAAGTTACCATTCCCAAAAATGCTTTCAACTCTGACGTATTTTTGGGTATTGGTGCTTGAGAGATTGCTCCAACTTTAGTCGGGTCTTTCCTCAAGCCTGTTTTATCAATTATATGACCTAAAAATTGTAGTTCCTTTTGAAAAAATTTACACTTTTCTCTATTCAATTTAAATCCGGCTGCCCTGAGATTGGCTAAAACCTGCCTTAGATTTTTAGCATGTTCTTCTACCGAACTGCCAGTGACTACTATGTCGTCTAGTAGACACGCAACCCCTTCACAACCCTGTAAGGTCTTATCTACCTCCCGCTGAAATAACTTGCAAGCTGGTTTTATTCCAAAAGGAAGTCTATTCACCTTGAAAATTCCCTTCGGGGTACTCCAAGCTAGCAATAAAGAGGTCGGCTCGTCTACTTCGATTTGATTGTAAGCGGAAGAAAAATCCAACTTACTGAATAATTGACCATTTTGTAAACAATGAAAAATATCCTCTATTTTGGGTACTGGATGAGCCACGTCCTCAAGAAATTCATTAATCGTAACCTTATAGTCGGCACAAACTCTCACTGTATTGTTTGGTTTCAGTACTGGAACTAGAGGTGTTCCCCACTCGGAACTTTCTATCTTCTCTATAACCCCCATGGTTTCAAGTTTCCCTAATTCCAAATTCACATTCTCTCTAAATGCGTAGGGAATGGACCTAGGCTTACAAAACTTAGGTTTTACATCAGGTTTCAAACTTAGATTAACTTTACAGTATTTGTAGCAACCAAGACTACCGTCGAACAAATCAATAAAATCATCAACAATATTATTCGCTAATTTATCTATTTTACCAACTTCAGATAAATGGTGTTGATCATCAATCGTACATTTAATATTCAAAATTTGCATCAGATCTCTTCCAATTAATGGTCTTTTTCCTCCTTGGACCACCAAAAATGAACAATTTTTTACAATTTTATTAAATTTTACTCGAGCATTAATTTGACCTTTAGGTATTATTACTGTGCCGTCATATGCTTTCAATTTAACCTCCGTAGGGTTAATCAACAAATTTCCGAGATGTTTTTCATAAACATCAACAGGTATGATAGATAAGGTCGAGCCGCTATCAATTTCGAATGACATATTCTTATTTTCTACCAATAAATTTAACAGAAATGGCCTTCTGGCTTCACCAACAATCATGGAATGGTTTTCAGCTGTTAGATTTAAGACACTGTCTAAATCACTCTCCGAATCGACATAATCATCACCCATGAATTTATTTTCGCTGAATTTGCATGCTACAGCAAGATGTCCAATTTGTTTACAAATTTTGCATTTATAAGATCGGTACTTACAATTTTTAAAATTGTGCAAACCTTTGTTGCAAGCATTGCAAACCCCCGATTGAGTTGATGAGTGCCCCTTCGTTCCTGGCGGCAGCTCCTTGCTTCCTCCAGGTCCCTTGGGCTTCCATTGGTCAGGGTTTCTAGATGATTGTCTCTTCGACTTCAGACGGTGAAGTTCGGCGGGTACCGACTCGCGCTGATTTTGTAATGCTGACTCTTTCTTAACAGCCACTTCGTAGATTTCTTTCAGCGTACCGGTCTCACTCTCTTCGCACACCCGATCGAGTACCGGACCCTTTTTCATGCCCGTCACGAACTTTAGTTTTACTACGTCGTTTAGTAAACTCCCGAATTTACATTCCATTGCATGACGTTTTACTCGTACGTACCAATCAACCACACGTTCACTTTGCTCTTGTTGAAGTTGTTGAAAATCAATACGACTACGCCACACGGATGTTATCGGTGCGAATTGAGAATTGAGGAGATTACACAGCTCGGAATAGCTTTTGTCCTTTGGTAAGGCCGGGTCGCAAAGTTCACGTATCACTTCATAAACACGGGGACGCACAGACGTGAGAAGCAACGATACCTTTCGTTCATTTTCTACATAATTCGCTTCGAAATATTGTTCGAGCCTTTCGATGTAAGTCGTCCATTTCTCACCCACATCAAACGTCGGAAGTTCGCCTAGAACTTGACGATATACCACCGTGGTATTTCTGGAAGTAGTCGGAACAGGAACTGGAGCTGGATCGCCGGGCATGGTTGGTTTAACGTTTCAACAAAAACGTTTGAAACCCTTTAAAATTCGAAAAAAAAATTCACTCCGGACAAAGAAAAACTCACAGAAAAATAATTGCACACTTTCTAAACTGATTTTTATCAAAACTCGTCGCCAGTTGAAATAGATTAGCAACGTGGGTGACGGGATCGAAATGATTGGTACGACATTCACAGCTAGACTGGTTTATTCCTGATATCAAGATATCGAACAATAGAGTTAATAGATTATCATCGATTCGATACCTACATCATATCACCTACAAAATGTCATGAGAAAATGATTTGAAGACAATTTAATAGGTACAGAATAATAGATCAGAATGGTGCTTCTAGACCGAATTGTTTTCTCAAAAGTAGGAAACCGGTATTTTGGACCCAACTGACTTGAAATGTTCACGGCGTCATAAAGAGGTTTGATATCTTAGTCTTATGTTTTAATTTCTCAAAAAGCGTTAAATTCTGGGGTTTTATCGGACTCTTTTGGATATAGCTCCAAAACTATTCATTCGTGTATATATGAAATGTTAATCAAGTCCCTTAAAATACCCATGCCAGCACGCTAAAACGCCCGTACTCATAATATGAGGTCTGATAGAAAATTCAACCCACTTTGGGCTGAAGAAAATAAATTTTGAATTCGACTGATATTTTCGGAGTTACTTATAGCGAACAGTTGGCCAAAAAAGTGGATTTCACAACAGTACGTTTTTTTAAGCGACCTGACATGGGTATTTTAGGGGGCTTGAGTAACATTTCATATATGGGGTATGAATGTAAATTTAACTAGCTTTTAGAAGAAAAAAATAAATTTTAGATCGGACGAATAGTTTTGGAACTATAGCCAAAAGAGACCGACAGTAACAGAAAGGTTTTCTCAAAAACTAAGAACTAACTCCCCGTTAGTTTGTTAGTTTTTGAGGAAATCTTTCGTTCTAGAAGCATCATTCTGGTCATAAATTGAAGCGTAATAAATTGTCTTCAAATAATTTGAAGACAATTTATTACGCTTCAATTTATTACGCTACAAAAATGCCATTAGATAATTATTATTATTATCTAATGGCATTTTTGTAGGAACAGTAGTTTGGCCAGTACGAGACTAGAAAAATGACCGTAACATAAAATTTGTACTTTTGGGGAAAAAAGTTGCCTGTTCGGTAAATTATTCCTGTAATGGAATGGAAATTATGATTTCCATATTATTATTATTCCTTTTGAACGGAAATCGACTCGTGCCAACTGGGAGAGCCTCATCACTTTTTGGCTGACGCTATCTAAGCGTGGGTGGGCGATGAAGATGTATCAGTCCGCCATCATGGTTATCGAACTGAGAGGAGCCATTAAACCGCCGCCTTGCCCCCCCCCTCCCCACCGCACTAACCATCTCTCGTCCTTCACTGTCCAATTCATCCCCACTACCCACATACAGTCCAAAGCCAGACCGATTATTACTTCCTCATTGTTGACAAACGGTAAGGAACATACCTAATAATATTATATTATAATAATAATATCATGGAAAATACCCAAATATTATTTGGGTAATTTCCATAATGGATACAGCATTCTATAAGTAGTTGGTTTTATTTTTTCCCTCCTTTTTCTGGAAGGTCACAGAGGATACTTCTCATGTTTAATTGTGCGTTACCAATAACAGTTTTACAAAAAAAGGTCAGGACTATTTGACCGGACCATGGTATTCCGAGGTATTTTTGCTTCCTGAATCTGATCCCGAAGACATCTAAGCCCCATCACGTAAAAAAAAAAAAAAAAAAAAAAAAAAAAAAAAAAAAAAAACCCAAACAGCTTTTATTTTATTAGCAAATTTGCGAAGAAAATGTAGCTATTGTTGTCGGTCCAAAATTTTTAAAACTCGAATTTTCGGAAATTTTTCAAACCAAAATCCGTTTCAGACCATCCTGAATCTACTGCCAAAAGACACCACAAACTATATGTATGTGTCATTCCGGACGATAACTCTCGATAGGATTGAGATAAAAACTCTGCAAATTCTTGACACAACGGTTCATTATCTTCTTTGTACAGATCACCCTTCTGTCTAGATCACTAGGTCTGAATGTCTATATCCTAAATGTTAGATTAATTATTATTATCAATTATCACTAATTATTAACAATTTTATCAAGTACCTAGTGAAAATTATTATAATTTATTGTTAGGTAAATCGTATTTATTAATAATAATAAATATTATTAATTATGATCAATTAATACGATATAATTCTGGGGTTTTTAATACTACGTCGGTAATAATTTTTCTATAAAAGAAGTACCTACCAACAAACATTCGAAATTACCTTCATTTCAGTAGCACGAAACGCACCTCAGAACAACAAACTCGACATCACTTAAGCCATATGATGTTCCAAAGAGCTTGTTAGTATGAAAATGGACCTGTATTTCAACAGTTTGAGTCACGATCGTGGTGTGAGGCACAATCTTTGAGCCGTCATTGTGAACGAACGGCTGGTCGTACAAAGCTGCGGATGGTCTTAAAAAATTCTACGGAACAAACTCTATCTAAATATGAAATAAAAAACATACCGTTCTATATGAATTTTTCGAGATATGAGATTTTCAAATTTTCAAAATTCGTTTTGAACCCCTTCCCCTTGACCTAGGGTTCTGAAAAGTTTCGAGGACCATTGTGGGGTTGGTCGAAACCCATAAAAAAAATTTCGTAATTTTAACTCAACGCTAACTGGGCAAAGTGGCGCGGACGGCGTACGGCGGACGGCGGACGGCGGACGGCGTACGGCGTACGGCGTACGGACGGATTTTTTTTTATTCGATTTTCTGAATCTACGTGTCTTGAAACGTAAACCAACAAATTTTGAGGGGGGGTTAAAAAAATTTTTTCTTTGGGCGATTCCAATGGTTCATTATCGAAGATAATAAACCAAAAATAAGGACCATACGTTCCATCATGCACGTGGAAAGGTGAACACCGAGATGAGAACCGAATTCGAAAGATTAAATAATCATCGACTGCAAACAAACAGCGACGAGTGCAGAGAATTTCTTAACCGCTCTGGTCCTGAAGATTTGTCTCTACTCACACTGAACGTTCAGAGTTTGAAGGCGCACAAGGAAGATCTGATAACCGATTATCTACTATCAGAATCCAAAATCATGGCGTTAACCGAAACTTGGTTAAACAACAACGAAGAAGTTGGATTGAGAGGCTACCGATGCGTCACTCAGTTCAAACGTGCAAAGGTGCGAGCTGGTGGAGTAGCCATGTATGAAAAAGAAGACTGCATGCTATTTTCGACTCCGCACATTCTAATGAAGTTCGACAAAGCGTTGTTACAACTTGTCAGAAGCATGGCAGTAAGTGAAGAATGTGGAGACATTTGCGCCATCGAAAGTACCATAAATGGGCAACGAGTCCTACTTGTTACGGTTTACATCTCACCGGGCACGAGCATCAGCGATATCGAAGATTTCTTTGAATTGAATTTATTAGCATACACACCTAAAGTTGCGGAAATCGTCAATGTGGTAAAAAAAAGACAATACCATACTATACCCATCCTTCTATCCGGTGACATAAATTTGGATCTCAAGAAACCCGAAAATCATCGATTGATTCATTTCAGGAAGAGACCTTTGGGCTTCAACTCAAAACTAATCCAACTCTATCGACTACTCGTGGTGGATCGTGCATCGATCCGATATTTGCTCGCCACATAGATAAAATTGATACTAAAAGTTACATAACTTATTTTAGTTATCATAAACCGTTATTGTCTATTACCTCTAACGATTGTGTACCTACCTGAAAAGTAAAAATAATAAACCATCTTTACATTCTTAACATACCTTTATTTTTGTTATTTATAAATCATTATTCTCAGAGAAATATACTTGCT
>CAWUBA010000191.1:0-67368 GCA_963920205.1 Stenodema calcarata | reverse complement strand
CCTAAATTTGGCGACAAAATCAAATGGCTAAAAAAGTATGTAGATGATTCAGCACTCATTATAGACCAGTCAGCAATAGACCCCTTACTCCACGAACTCAATAATTATTGTAAGCCACACATAAAATTCACATTAGAAACTGAAGAAAACAACCAACTACCCTTTTTAGATCTCAAAATAATAAGACTAGACAATGGTAACATTATTACAGACTATTACCAAAAACTATCTTATTCTGGACGCATCATCAATAATTGATAATAATTAATATCTTATTATAATAATTAATATCTTATTATTATTATCATTCCCACCAACCTTATCAATACAAATACAATACGGCCAAAAATTTATTCCAACGTAGACTAAACCTATCAGGTCCACAATTCCACATTATTAATGAATGTAAAACAATAAATATTACTTGCCAATGGTTATCCTCTAAAACTCACAAGAAAACTTATTTTCCTCACACAGCAACTCACTACTACTACACAACCACCAAACACAAACCAACCGCTACCGATCTATCAACCCCCAAACCCATCTACTACCTTTGCTTCACTAAGATACATTGGATCCGCATCACTAGTCATTAAGAGAAAACTCAACACCTACAGCCCAAATACAAAAATCTCCTTTTATAATCCCCCAGTCAATAGCAACAAAAAACTCTTCATCCAATTTAAAGACCCGATAAAAAAAGAAGAAATTAGCAATATAGTTTATTCTGCCAATTGCCAAGACTGTGACTATATATATATATATATATATATATATAGGTGAAACAAGACAATTAGCTAGTGAAAGAATCAAAGGTCACATACGAAACAACAATAAAGCATTACTAAACAACAGCTCCAATCCTGATGATTTTACCTACGCCACAGCCTTTGCCAAACACTCAGCCACACTTAAACACAACCCACATATCAAAGATTGGAAAATTAAATGCATTGAGCCCAATTTTGAAAAAAGAAAAATCAAAGAAATGGCGTACATCTTAAAAACTCATAACTCCATGAACTAAAAAAGAGACGTCAAAAGATTAGCCACAACATACCATAGACTTTTAAAATGAACCATCCCATTCACACTCCAAATCATCCTCTATTCTCAATAACACAAGTACCTATAACAACCTCCACCACCGTAACTATATAATATCCATCCCAACAACATCCATCCATCTCATGCATTCCTTGTTAGACATTACTGTGCCGCGACAGAATGTGTAGCAATCGGATAATTATCATGTAAGTTTATACTTTTATTCCATTCATAACTAGTTTGTAAGTCACCATTTCTATTTAACCATCATAACTCTCCCATATTTATGTTTTGTAGGATGCATGATTGGGATCTTGTTCCAAGATTGAAACGTTGCAATAAACCGAATGATAACAACGACTAGTGTTGGTCATCCTCACCCGCAAACTACTCTACTGTTTCCTAGTCAAAAAAACCTCCACTATTTATATGTATATGTTTATACGAGCATACTCGTATATAATTTTTTTCCTAAACCTAATATTAATCTCGATTTAGCTGATCAATAGTTGGCAAAAACCTATCAATTACCATCAGTTCTACGGTAATGGTGGTAATCACTCATCAAATTTCAAGGTTTTCGGCCCTCTCCAAGTTAGCACAGGGTCCTCAAAATGGATAACTTTACAGAGTCATCATACAACCTGTAAAAGTTCCATTAACTTCGGAATTTTTCCCAGGTACAAAGTGCGTATATACTGGACTATTGTAACAGACGACCCTAACACTTACATGACTTTGATCTTCCACTAAAATACGAACGCAGCACTGAATTCACAATAAACGGGCGACTCACAATAATTGTGTTGTGTGAAGCTCCAAACGTCATATTTTTCAATATTTAATTTAAACGATTGATGAAAAATCCTGTGCCAAATTATTCGGCACAGGATTTTTCATCAATCGTTTAAATATTGAAAAATATGACGTTTGGAGCTTCACACGACCCCTCGAGACCTCGTGACAGTCAACACAGCCTGTTCATGGTGAATCTCATTTAAAAATAAAGATAAAAACCTTGACGAGAAACCTCGGAATTATTTCCGAGAGGGATGTATAATATTCTATATATAGATATATGATATATCATAAATATTTAAGTAGAAAAACTGGAGGGTTCATTATTCGTAAGGCTTGTAGAACCGCTCGCCTGTTCATGCGTTGGTTCCACACGGGGCTCAAGCCAGCATAACAGCTGCAATTTCATTGCAAATAGCGTCCACCCTCACTCTGAGAGCTCGAATTATGGTTGGACCCCTGTGTGGTCTTCGGGAGTTTGAGGGTTGTTTCTTATTTTGTCGTGAAATCTATTCGATTCCATTTCCCTTCTGTGATAGTTATGTGCCCGTTATTCCACGACTGCTAAGTAATTTTATTCGTTAAAAAACTCCTTCTGTCAAAGCTCAGTGCTTCTCGTTTTGAAAATGCCAAGCTTAAAATTTCCATTTTTCCAGCTTGGAAAAAACCCGTCAGTAACCAGTCAATCTATTGAAAAGAAAGCGTTGTCTTGACCTTTAACGTTCCAAAGCAGTTATGGTTATTATTGGAAAAGATCAGGCCTGATATGATGGGACCGTCTCGTTGGAAGTGAGGCAGCAGATGGGACGCGAGCCTGAATTTCGCCCGCTCTCGCTGTGAATTTCAAAGAAAACTATTTCACTGCCGAACAGGATGAGACGGCGACCGATCTATTGTGCTTTCAATTAAAAACGGATCCTGGGGGATAGCTCGGCCAGAGAGATGATCCCATAAAGGTCATTACGGGTTTTCTCTCTTATTACAACATTGCCCTTCTTCAGGGATCCGTTTGCGTTTTATTTTTGGATGAGCCGATCGTGAAATCACGTGGTATCGTTAAAAGAGTCCGAAGATTGTCTCGGACGCTCGTGACGGGAAAGCGATGAGGGAGTGGGTATTTCAAAGAAAAATTGCAGGGGTCTGCGTACAAACGACGATGAAGGGCTATAAAATTGAACAATGAGGCCGAGGGAGTAAAATCAAAACGTTCGAGATACAGAGCTGAAACGCCAACGCAAAGTTAGTACCTACGTTGTTTACTGAGCTATGATTGGAGGGGCTGATTGTAATTATTATACTCGTAGTTGGCGAAGCCTCGGCTTTAAAATGAAACGCCGGATTTTAAAACCTCTATTTGAACTGCGTGGGTATGCGTACATATATTTCAACCACTCGGAACTCCAACATGAACAAATATTTACAGTTGGTGATGTTGGAGGATTTCAAATCTGTCAAAATTGCATTATTAAAAGCCCACAAGATCAAAGGCAGAAACCTACTGACAGTATTAAAAGCTGTCCAAATCGGTCCAGTGGTTTGGTGATGAATTAATGACACTGTATCTAGGAACGCGGTAGCGTTCCGCCCCGCCAAGCAAAGAAGTTGAGAAAACGAACGATGCCTAGTGTATGTTTACCGGACGTCACGAAACGCGTTTTCGAGGTATCCAAATCTCGGCTCCTATTTGACCGATCAACTTGAAAATTAGTGTGGGTCTTCTTTGAGTGTATATTAGAAAGCCCTGAAAGTTTCAAATCGATAGGTCTAAAGGGAGCCGAGCTACATAACTTCAAAAACCCGGTTTTTCGGCCTTAGATTGTTCTTCTCCTTCTTCTTCTTCTTCTCCTTGTTCAGACAGGCAAGGCAGGAGCCTCTCCACGTTCACCGATTGACTTGCAATTTTGCACAGAGCTTCATTTAACCTTGAGACAGAGCCTTATATAAGATTTAACCCATTATCTCAACCCAAAAAGTTTTAGAAACAAAAGAACAGAAACCTTAGGAAAATTCTGTCCACTTTGACGAGTCTACAGCCTGGGTAAAAGGACCAATCGACTTGAATTTTGGTTTATTATCTTCGATAATGAACCATTGGAATCGCCCAAAGAAAAAATTTTTTTATACCCCCCTCAAAATTTGTTGGTTTACGTTTCACGATACGTAGATTCAGAAAATTGAATTAAAAACTCTGCAAATTCTTGACACAACGGTTCATTATCTTCTTTGTGCAGATCACCCTTCTGTCTAGATCACTAGGTCTAAATGTCTAGATCCTAAATGTTAGATTAATTATTATTATCAATTATCACTAATTATTAACAATTTTATCAAGTACCTAGAGAAAATTATTATAATTTATTGTTAGGTATCAACAATTTGTATTCATTATTAATAATTATTATTATTAATTATGATTAATTAATACGATATAATTCTGGGGTTTTTAATACTACGTCGGTAATAATTTTTCTATAAAAGAAGTACCTACCAACAAACATTCGAAATTACCTTCATTTCAGTAGCACGAAACGCACCTCAGAACAACAAACTCGACATCACTTAAGCCATATGATGTTCCAAAGAGCTTGTTAGTATGAAAATGGACCTGTATTTCAACAGTTTGAGTCACAATCGTGTTGTGAGGCACAATCTTTGAGCCGTCATTGTGAACGAACGGCTGGTCGTACAAAGCTGCGGATGGTCTTAAAAAATTCTACGGAACAAACTCTATCTAAATATGAAATAAAAAACATATCGTTCTATATGAATTTTTCGAGATATGGAATTTTCAAAATTTCAAAATTCGTTTTGAACCCCTTCCCCTTGACCTAGGGTTATGAAAAGTTTCGAGGATCATTGTGGGGCTGGTCCAAACCCAGAAACCAAATTTCGTAATTTTAGCTCAACGCTAACTGGGCAAAGTGGCGCGGACGGCGGACGGACGGATTTTTTTTTATTCGATTTTCTGAATCTACGTATCTTGAAACGTAAACCAACAAATTTTGAGGGGGGGTTAAAAAATTTTTTTCTTTGGGCGATTCCAATGGTTCATTATCGAAGATAATAAACCAAAAAACTCTGCAAATTCTTGACACAACGGTTCATTATCTTCTTTGTACAGATCACCCTTCTGCCTAGATCACTAGGTCTAAATGTCTAGATCCTAAATGTTAGATTAATTATTATTATGAATTATCACTAATTATTAACAATTTTATCAAGTACCTACTGAAAATTATTATAATTTATTGTTAGGTATTAATCATTCGTATTTATTATTAATTATGATTAATTAATACGATATAATTCTGGGGTTTTTAATACTACGTCGGTAATAATTTTTCTATAAAAGAAGTATCTACCAACAAACATTCGAAAATACCTTCATTTCCGTAGCACGAAACGCACCTCAGAACAACAAACTCGACATCACTTAAGCCATATGATGTTCCAAAGAGCTTGTTAGTATGAAAATGGACCTGTATTTCAACAGTTTGAGTCACGATCGTGTTGTGAGGCACAATCTTTGAGCCGTCATTGTGAACGAACGGCTGGTCGTACAGAGCTGCGGATGGTCTTAAAAAATTCTACGGAACAAACTCTATCTAAATATGAAATAAAAAACATACCGTTCTATATGAATTTTTCGAGATATGAGATTTTCAAATTTTCAAAATTCGTTTTGAACCCCTTCCCCTTGACCTAGGGTTATGAAAAGTTTCGCGGACCATTGTGGGGTTGGTCGAAACCCATAAAAAAAATTTAGTAATTTTAACTCAACGCTAACTGGGCAAAGTGGCGCGGACGGCGGACGGCGTACGGCGGACGGCGTACGGCGGACGGACGGATTTTTTTTATTCGATTTTCTGAATCTACGTATCTTGAAACGTAAACCAACAAATTTTGAGGGGGGGTTAAAAAAATTTTTTCTTTGGGCGATTCCAATGGTTCATTATCGAAGATAATAAACCAAAAATCCGTCCGTCCGCCGTACGCCGTCCGCGCCACTTTGCCCAGTTAGCGTTGAGTTAAAAATTACGAAATTTTTTTTATGGGTTTCGACCAACCCCACAATGGTCCTCGAAACTTTTCAGAACCCTAGGTCAAGGGGAAGGGGTTCAAAACGAATTTTGAAAATTTGAAAATCTCATATCTCGAAAAATTCATATAGAACGGTATGTTTTTTATTTCATATTTAGATAGAGTTTGTTCCGTAGAATTTTTTAAGACCATCCGCAGCTCTGTACGACCAGCCGTTCGTTCACAATGACGGCTCAAAGATTGTGCCTCACAACACGATCGTGACTCAAACTGTTGAAATACAGGTCCATTTTCATACTAACAAGCTCTTTGGAACATCATATGGCTTAAGTGATGTCGAGTTTGTTGTTCTGAGGTGCGTTTCGTGCTACTGAAATGAAGGTAATTTCGAATGTTTGTTGGTAGGTACTTCTTTTATAGAAAAATTATTACCGACGTAGTATTAAAAACCCCAGAATTATATCGTATTAATTGATCATAATTAATAATAATTATTATTAATAATAAATACGAATTATTAATACCTAACAATAAATTATAATAATTTTCACTAGGTACCTACTTGATAAAATTGTTAATAATTAGTGATAATTGATAATAATAATTAATCTAACATTTAGGATATAGACATTCAGACCTAGTGATCTAGACAGAAGGGTGATCTGTACAAAGAAGATAATGAACCGTTGTGTCAAGAATTTGCAGAGTTTTTTTACATATCTTCTTTATAGCATGGCTCAGTGCCATTTGAACGAAATAAGCAATTATCTCAACCCAAAAAAAAATTAGGGACAAAAAAACTGAAATTTAGGGTAATTAAGGCTAATTATGGCCATATCTCGGCTCCTAGTTGACCGATCAACTTGAAATTTGGTATGGATCTTTTTGGTGTGGATAATAGAAAGCCCTGAAAGTTACAAGTCACTAGGTCTAAAGGGAGCCGAGTTATATAACTTCAAAAACCAATTACCATGTTTTTCTACTTTTTTCAGTCGGTCAAGGCTACAGCCTCTCCACCTTCGCCGATTGACTTGAAATTTTGCACGGAGCTTCGTTTCAAGTGTAGCAAGTGCCTTTTGAAAGATTCAAGTCGATATCTTCAAAGGGAGCCGAGTTATATAACTTCAAAAACCCGGTTTTTCACCCTTACCTGTTCTTCTCCTCCTTAATCAGTTAGGCATTTCCACCTTCACGGATTGACTTGAAATTTTGCACAGAGCTTCGTTTCAACATCAGACAGTGCCTTTTGAAAGGTTTAACCCATTATCTCAACCCAAAAACTTTTAGAAACAAAAACCTGAAATTTAGGCTAATTTTGGCAACTTTGACGAGTCAACAGCCTGGGTAACCGGACCAATCGACTTGAAATTTTGCATAGACCTTCTTTATAAAATGACCCACTTCAACAACAAAAAGATGTGATATCCCCCCAAAAAACACTCCGTGTAAAAATCACCCCGCCTCGCAAATATCATTCTTCAGAGGCCGGAAAAAGTTATGATATCCACTTTCCCCGCCCGCCCTTTTCCTCATTAAGGAGCTAAGTATAATGAAAAGCTTAACCACTTCACAAGCACCGTACCCCTTTCGAAATCTCCCCTTGGCGCTATTGCGAGACGTTTTTATTACTTCTACAAGCAACTAATACTTGTATAAAACGTTAACCACCATCAAGTACATGTTCCTTCTTCCGTGGCGACCCACCTCTAGTGTAACCTCGCCTTCAGCTCGTGCAATTCATTCTGTTCATAGCACTTGCCATGTGATAACCTCGTTGTACTGTTCAATTTGTAATCCTAGTTCATCCGTGAAGTATTCAGTCTAATTTAATTAAAACCTTGTTCATTGCCAAGTGTAGTTCTTCTTGTTGCCCGGTAAAAGATTGGTGCCGAAAATTCGGGAAGTTTTGCGGTTGTTTTGGTTTATTATCTTCGATAATGAACCATTGGAATCGCCAAAAGAAAAAATTTTTTTAACCCCCCCTCAAAATTTGTTGGTTTACGTTTCAAGATACGTAGATTCAGAAAATCGAATAAAAAAAAATCCGTCCGTCCGCCGTACGCCGTCCGCCGTCCGCGCCACTTTGCCCAGTTAACGTTGAGCTAAAATTACGAAATTTGGTTTCTGGGTTTGGACCAGCCCCACAATGATCCTCAAAACTTTTCATAACCCTAGGGTTTGAAAATTTGAAAATCTCATATCTCGAAAAATTCATATAGAACGGTATGTCTTTTATTTCATATTTAGATAGAGTTTGTTCCGTAGAATTTTTTAAGACCATCCGCAGCTTTGTACGACCAGCCGTTCGTTCATAATGACGCCTCAAAGATTGTGCCTCACAACACGATCGCGACTCAAACTGTTGAAATACAGGTCCATTTTCATACTAACAAGCTCTTTGGAACATCATATGGCTTAAGTGATGTCGAGTTTGTTGTTCTGAGGTGCGTTTCGTGCTACGGAAATGAAGGTAATTTCGAATGTTTGTTGGTAGGTACTTCTTTTATAGAAAAATTATTACCGACGTAGTATTAAAAACCCCAGAATTATATCGCATTAATTAATCATAATTAATAATAATTATTATTAATAATAAATACGAATGATTAATACCTAACAATAAATTATAATAATTTTCACTAGGTACTTGATAAAATTGTTAATAATTAGTGATAATTTATAATAATAATTACTCTAACATTTAGACCTAGTGATTTAGACAGAAGGGTGATCTGTACAAAGAAGATAATGAACCGTTGTGTCAAGAATTTGCAGAGTTTTGAGTGTTGAAAACGCAACTCAGGATACCGCGTGGCAATTATCGAATTTGATCGGATTCTACGGGCGAATCTCGACAAACATCTCGTTCTTTTATTGTTCTTGTACCATTTAAGCCTGTTAGTTCCGTTCTTGGGGGTTTTATTTCCCGTCCCTTGTTCTCAACATCATAACAGGTCCCTTGTTCTAATCATGGCTGAAGAAGAAACCTGACCAGGGGCGTTGCGTCCATAAGGCCACTTGGGCCACTGCCCCGGCATCCAGAAACACAAAAAACTCGACAAAAAAAATATGCCACCCAGTTGGCATTCGAATATCGTTCCGTATACTGCACCTAGCATTTTCACGAAGTCAAAGAGTTCTCTCTCTCTCTGTCCCAACCTATGTCCAGCATGGCTGCGGCCAAGACAAGTAACTGGGAAGAAGAAGAAGAAGAACGATATTCGATCATTCTATCAGAATATATCGACAGTAATCGATGTTTTGCAATCGAAATCGAAACCTACGCTTCAGGCCCTGGGACCGGGTATTGGCATGGAAACGGACACGACGCTTTACGAAGTGGCCTGCCTGCGCATGCTCAGTAGAGTAAAAATTCGGTAAGCCACGCCTCGTTCCGGCCCGGGCCACATTTCCATAAAAAAATCGTTTGTGTTCACAATCGATTCGATCGTTTCAATTCATCTTGTCATCTCGATAGTAAAACTTTCTGTTGAGTATTCAGTTTTCTTCTTAGGTTATAATTTTGTATGTTCCCATTTGAATTCGAGCTCCCGTGACAGATTTGGATTTTTTTGTGGTAATTAAGTGCATTGTGTCCTGTCTGTGGTCTTGTGGATTGATCAACGTCAACATTCACAGATAAGTACTGCAGTGGAGGTTTGTGATATTATCATACCTAGCTCAAGCTAGAGGCAGCTATTCGTTCAGGGGGCATTTGGCAGCTTCCAAACTGCTTGATACTGCAAGTTTTCCGAATTTTTCAAAATGTTTTCCAACTGAAGATTTTGAAAACACGGTCACTGCTTACGCTATCCTAGAATCTCGGAAACTTAAAACTGAATTGGTGACAATTTATCAGAGAACCGATTTTACTCATTTCACAGGGATTTCTGTTGTTTTTGCACAACAATAACTTAGTTGATACTTATTCTGAAAATGAGAAACTACTAACATTATTGATTACAATTCCAATGACTTCTGCAAAAGCTGAGCTTTGTTTTTCTACGCTTAAAAGAATAAAAACGTTTATTCGATCAACTATTACCCAAGAGAGACTTAATGCTTTGACGATGTTGTCAATAGAGAAGGAAATGATTGCTAATTTTTCTGATTTCAATTGCCCCGCCGCCACCTCCTCGTATGAAGCTATAGCTTCTGGTAATCCCGGGTAGGTACTGGTCAGAACTGCTGTGAACACAGAGCTCACATTCTGACTTGCTAAGAGCTGCGGTTGATTAAAATACACCCATTTCTCATAAGAAGACTCCTGTTGGGAAACATTTACAGGTATTTTGTAGAAAAAGCTCTTAATTTGTGTTCCGAATTTGGTGGCCCACCATTTTCAGAGCCCACGCACCGCTACTGAACCTGACGGAAGAAAATCGCAGTGGAGGACGATTCCTTCTCTACTCTGGTACAACCAGCACAAAAACTAGTTCGTTCTATTGAAAGGTCGGCTAGGATGGTCCTATTCGCGGAGAAGAATTTTCCGACCTCACATTCTCGAGAGATGATGATCATCGCCAAAAAACCAAGGTAACGAATTCATTGATCGGGCTCAATCGAACAATAATTTACCTGATGAGCTGGCTGAACTACTGATCGAACAAATTTCCCGTAACATAGCCTCCTTACTTGATCTAATTCCTCCCGAATCAGATGGTTCTGGTTCCCTACTGCCCCTTGCAAATGAGACCTTTGAGGCAGTTCGTTTTAAAGACATGAATCATCAAGGGAGCATCAGATGCTCCCTTCAGTTCCTACATTTGATGGAAACATCACCGAATTTCGATCTTTTTGGTCATTATTCAGTAAGGCTGTACATGACGTCCCTGGCCTCCCGAACGAGATTAAGATATCTGCACTACTTACAAAATTGAGCGGTGGGGCCCTTGCACTTGCAAAGCAATATGGTAGGGAGGCGATGCACTACCCTGAAATCTATGATTGGCTAGTTGCAGAATATTCGGCCAAGTATCGCCTTGCTCGGCGTGTTTATGCTAGACAAACAGCGATTCCCAATGTTTCCATTCGTGATGTTGATCAGGTGGAAGCGTTTCTGCGCGAAGCTATCAGACTATCCAGCTATCCTGGACCGCTGCTATCAGAGGGCTGCCCACTGAAGATAAATCATTGTTCGAAATCTTGTTCTCTCGTTTACATCCCAATTTACATACAACATTTAGTCGACAAGAAATGGAACCTAAGGATCGAGTACCCTCGGACATAGAACTTCTTGACTTTCTTGAGAGGGAGTTGCAGCTGTTGAGAGTCGCCCCACCGATGGTTTCTCATGTGTCAACGGCTCCCAAAACCACTCCTAGCTCTGCTGCTAAACCTTACGGTCCTTCTAGTTCTCAACTTCAAGCGCATACTGGACCTCAAGCTCTTGAGCGCAAACCTTGGGGAAAATTCCGGTGCCACTATTACCAAAGAGACCATTTTTTATACCGATGCACGGAATTCATGCTCATCCCCGTAGCTCAGCGGCGCAATTTTGTCGACCAGCAGAATCTATGCAGGAACTGTCTCTCGCATCGCCACCAAACTGGTACTTGTCCATCTGAGAGACGATGCTCAAGATGTCAGAAAAAACACCACCACTCGCTGTATCTGGACGGAAATGCGGCTCCTCCTCGCTCCTCATCGCCTACAACATCGAGTTTTGAACCGTCGTTCCAGCTAGGTCAAAAACTCTCTTCTAGGTCGCGCTCTGGGTCCCCAAATAGACCTCGTAGGGCTGGGAGTCAGTTCTTGGCCGGTGGACATAGTTCCCCCCAGCTCATTCAGACGCCATGAGCATTATTGTCAAGGTTCACCAGACCGGTTTTCCAATTTTAATGAAGAAACCCAAAGTTGTTCCTCGGATCCTGCCCTGCGTGGTTTGGAATCCAACTCTAGTACTAGCGCTAGGTCAGGGGCATCTAAGGGCGTCTACCCCCCCCCCCCCCCCAACTAACAGGCATTCTCTTTCAGGTGGCTCCAGGGGTAAACCCAGAGGCAACTCTGGGGTCCCTTGCTGACAATTGAGCGGCCCCGGCAGCTCCGTCTCGAGTTTTTCAAATTCTTTTTGTTCTCACAATTTTAATTCTCATTCTAGTTCACACTCGAGGCGCAGCTGCGGGGGTACCGCTGGTAAGTTTGATTTTGGTGCAAGCTCCTTGAACACACTAGGTAGTCCTGTTAGCTCTAAGTCCTCTGCAACAGGTAGGATGTCTAGACCAAAGATTGGCGGAAGTGGCTCTGCCGCCTCTAGTTTTAAATTTCTAGTACCTAGGACCGACTGGGACGGGGAAAGGGCTCTGTTGAAACCCTACGGTGACAACCCAGGAGCCCCAGAACCACTGCACTACCAGTCGGTTAGCTCGTATTTAGCTCATAAGGGCCCGATTGTGGTAAGCAGATCTTCAAAACTAGGTCATAGGTCAGGTCTGCATTTTCTGGAGAACAATAGCTACATTTTCTTCGAAAATTCGCTAAAACCAGCTCGCCGATAAGACATCCTCTGTTTTACCGACTAAGCTCGCAGCTTTAGGGCGAGGGTCCAGTTCTATGTAGAGTGTGAATCTCTCTGATTCCTCGGCCCTTTGACAAAACGGCCGCTGTTTCTGCTCATTATAGCTTCTTAGGGTGTCCGCTGCCTGCCAACGGCTCATTAGCTCCCAGAAACGCATCTCCCAAGGATAGTTACTGAGAAGCAAGGTTTCGTGGGTATGTTGCCTTGACAGTCTTGCTGCTGAATGGGATGTGAGCTATCGGATCTGGGAGCTGAGCCACTCTCCACAGGTACTTCAAGTTGGCTTCTTAAAGGCCAACTTTATCTTGTCCGAAAAGCATACCCCAACCCCCTATAGTTACTTCGAGGCATCCAGTACCTAAGCTAGAGGCACCAAGATCTCTGTGGAATACTAAATATATTTAGTAACACCATATATGGTGTTTTCGAATGACAAATTTTGTCATTCGAAAACACCATATTTAGTTTATTTCCATAATTAAGGAACCCAACGTTCATATTTTAATATTTTGCCATAATAAGCCATCTGCACAATATTCATCTTCTGTATCCTTCGTTTGGTCTTTTCATGTCTTCCGTGCGTGAGAATCTGATGTTGTGCCAACTCATTCTATAATTGAACTAAAGTTGCCGCAGTGCAAACAGAAGTGGATTATTTTTTGACCCATCACTTGCTCCCGTATCTTCGACAGATCTTTACTATCTGCTGCGATCGCTCGTTTTGACACAATCTGGCCGGTTTCCTGGTCGTTTGTCCACGGAACGCTTGGAACATCGACAAAATCTCAAATTGAATTCTTGAATTCAATGTTTGTCAACTGATAAGTTTCCAAAATATTTGCTGAATATTTGTCTATTGATGAGTTTAGTATTGATGATTGGTGCCGCCACAAAAGTGGTAATTTCTACATAAATCACAGTAACTGTTGAACTGTTGAACAGTCTTGGCATGATCTTACGGGAGTAATGATCCGCGAACGAGACCCGTACCCATTCAGGACCTCATTCCCTTACAAACTTCCTGGCCTGTTGCGTCAACTAAGATCGAATGCTCTATCTTGAAACTTCAAGAGAGGGGGGATTTGAGCTGTTGATAAAATAGGGAAAGTGTAATATGCGGCTGGACGGATCTTATGCCCCTCGCGCCGGGGGGATACCCGAGAAGCAAGGAATTTTAATGAAAGCCAAGGGGACCGAGCGGAAACTCATTTGGGTCCGAACGACCCAGCACCTTCCAGTTCTTCCGCGTGATTTCAGATGCGGGCGGCCGGTGGAAAAGAGAGAAAGAAGAAGAGAAAATGCCGACTGCAGGGTATATATCGTGGGGTCAGTGCGAAAACTACTCAAGTCCGCTTTTTCATTTTTGTGGAAAACACAAATTTAAATGTTGTGGTTGTCGGAAAAATCTAATATATGGAATTATTTAATGTACCATGGTTCATAACATTCCTTACTATATACAATACTATATTCTGCAATACTTTCGAGTGAAAGGTAGGTTGAAAACTGTTCCCTGGATACTAATATCTAATTTTACAAAAAAATTGGACTTGGGTAGTTTTCGCACTAACCCCACGATATAGTGTCTGTGGTGTTTGCGATGATGCCAACGGATAACGAAAATTGTAAGGATTTCTCACGGTACAGATCGATATAACACCCAGAACTGGACCAGATGGTGAAGGGTGTTACAAGCCTGAAAGTGAGCGAATTTCCGACCTCTGGTAGCTGATTCAGCAATAAGCTTTCGACGCACTTTGATATCGTCCAATCCTCGCTCCTTATATCGTTGCTCACGACCTTGTATCCCTAATCGGATCATTCAACTGAATTGACATTTTATGTCTTTACTCTGGCACATAACTCGAAAAACGTTACACAAAAGCGTCACACGAAATCGTCATGAAAATTTCTGATGATTTTCGCTTACAACCGATTCGTTGCTACGGAACTTTATCTTCGCCAGTTATCATCGTACAAAAATTGTTCACCACTCGTTGGATAGCTCTCGATTTACCTAACCATATTACGTTTACCACTGCGGAGTGCGTGGCCGACAAGCTGCGGTATGAGCGTGATTGTTTAAATAATTGTTTACACACAGGTGATCATTCTCAATAATTTATATTGTCTACACGAATGCAAGCTTCATAATTTATGATGAACCCTACAATTAAGTATAACAACTACGCTACTGGGGTAGGTGATGTAGCATTGTTCGAAGGTTCTTGAATCACTTCTTTAAAGACATAAAATGTCCCAATGTGTTGCAGACTCGTATGTAAGCATTTAATTCTCGACTGTATCAACAACAGGATGAAGTTGACATTCTTTTGACATTTTCATGTCTTTGATTTGGCACATAAACTGAAACGGGAAAAATTTGTTTCCATGATTCACCCTTTCCCTCAGATCACGTCAGAACACAAGCGACAGGCGGGCCTCTACGTCAGACGCACCTATGACGCACGAGCCTATGACGTCAGACGGCTGGCCGGAGGCCAACTAGTACGTCAGAGCCTATGACGCACGAGCGTATGACGTTAGGCCGCTGGCAGGAGGCCAACTACGTCACAGCCTATGCCGTAAGAGCCTATGACGTCAGAGGGCTGGCTGGCTAGGTGATCGGGTTTTAATAAGCCTCTGGAATTCCGCGCCTTCATTTTATATTTCGTCCTTTATAAACCCCCACCCCTATGCATCGGTTCCGGAAGCGACCCATTTTATGTCCATCCCCGGTCACAGAAACATTAAAAAACGGGAGAAAAGTTCGATCCATTAACCGGTTTTCGTGCATTTAAATTTCTTAATGTCAGTAGGCCAGTATGTTGGTTTACCAGTTGATAAGGTAATGCAATTGTTTGACTGTACATATCTGTAAAGGGCTGAGCCACGTGGTAGACAAACTCGCGAGCCCCAGTACGTGTGCTTTGCATTAAAATCTCCACTGATGATGAATCGATTCCCTAGCTGATCAAACATCTGGGTGAAATCCTCATCTGTTATGGCGTGCTTGGGTGGGCAGTAGATGCTAGCAATAGTTGTTTCATAACACCTAGTTCCGACTGCGATTGCACAAATCTGGCATTTCTCTGTTTCAATCTTTGCCCATTCGTGATGTTGGAGGTTGTCTTTAATCAGCACAGCGCTACCCCCGTGTGCTTTGTTATCCGGATGTAGAGCATGGTAGCACCTGTAGCCCTTTAATTTGACATAGGATTCCTTCGTGAAATGAGTCTCTGACACAAGACACACATCATTTTTTTGTTGTTGACTTAGTAATAATTTCATCGTGAGAAGCCAGTTTTGATCCAATATTTTATCCATAACTAGTTACGCATTTGGTGAAAAAAAAAATCACTTAGATTTTGCAGTGAACCATAGTGTACCACAGAGTCCTCCACTGAATTAATCTGGTAACTGTTATTTTACTCCAGTCAAATAGAGCGTTGGAAAGCAGGAGATATATTAGAAGTACATATTCTAGATTGCACTCTCTTAAAAATTCCAGCTTATGACAAAATGCCCATGAAACCTCAAATCCTGAATTTTTTCTGTTTCTGCGCAAATTCCAAAATTTCCTGACAACAATGTTAAAATACTGCAAGTTGAGTTAATTAGGTACCATTAAAATGTGTGTGCATATTGAAATTGGCGATTGATGCTCTAAAACTTTCATTCTATACGTTTAGCGAATTTTTGAAGAAAATGTAGCTATTTTTCTCGGTCCAACATTTTTAAAACTCGAATTTTCGAAAAATTTTCATACCAAAATCTGTTTCAGACCATCCTGAATCCACTGCCAAAAGACACCAAAAACTATATTCCAGACGATAACTCCCGATAGAATTGAGATAAAAAGTTCAAATTTGCACAAAAAATCCGTCTTGGCAATCGACAGGCTAAGTTCGTTGATGGGCATAATCGGACCATTCTAAGGGGGGTTTTTGGGGAGTTGTAGGGGGGGGGGGATTCTTCATAAATTCCTAAAAAGGAAAGTCTGACAAGTGACACCTCATTTTAAAGGTTTTTACACGCTGAATAAGATGGTAAAGAATTTTGCTATATCTTATACCGCTCTCAAACTGGAGCACTTTGAAGATGAAGAAACGTGGTTTATACTTTAGATATTCTTCATGGACATCATGTTCTTTAATGGAGACATTTTACATAAAACCAATTACCTATTTCTTCGAAAATTCGCTCTCATAGCCATGCTGCATGACTGTGGATTTTCAATTAAAGTAGTCGTTACAGACGTTACAGTTACGTTTCTGCAAAAACTCCAACAATTCTGAAGTCCTACTTCCTGACAAAAATGTCAAAATTGTACAAGTTGAATTTGTGCATATTGAAATTGGCGATTGGTGCTCTATAACTTTCATTTTATAGGTAAGTTTTTTTCTCAATTAGAGTAATCATTACTGACGTTACAGTAACGTTGCAAGTGAATCGACGTATTTCGACACGGTTTTTGACCATAATCAATGTAAACGTTCGGAGAGCTCATTCAACGCAAATTTTAATGGTCTGTTTATTTTCCTGTAACATTTTTGACTTATTGGCAAAAACAAAACCTTTTTAGAGCATCAATCGTTGATTTAAAAAAACACCACTAATTCAAATTGTGATTGAATTTCTTCTTAAAATGTTTGACATTTTCATCAGGAAGCACCTTCGACGTTTTGGGGTCAAAACCTGGAAAACGTCAGAATATCTCATGGTTCTTGCACGCCCTCTCATAAGCCTTAATCTTAGGATCCATAGAATATTATATGGCTATTATAATGACTATACTATTGAAACGATCCCATGGTTTGAAACATTTATTGTAACCTCCAGGCTGTAGGCTACAGCCCCCTGAAGGTCCAATTTAACTGGGGTATTTTTCGGTTGAAAAAGAAAAAAAAAGATCCGCAATCCGCGTTGTTATTTCAATGAAAATGGGATGCTCCCTATAAATTCTGCAAGTCATATTTTGAATCCTTTCGGTGTTCCGAGAACCCATTGGTTTTTATGTGTGATAATAAAACAAAGCGCTAATGGAAGACCTGTCTGGGAGTCGACACTTGGTAGGTAGAACAAGGTCATTACTGTTGGTGGAGCTTCTGAAACTATGAGGCCTCTTCCATCCACGTCAAATAAAAGATCAGGCCTTATCAAACGCCGCATTCGAAACGCCTCTTCCCCGATTATGAACCGAGACGTTTGTACCAAGTTGGAAACTGATCTTGTTAGCCGGATCAGGAAAAATCCTCTTGTTAGTCCTGATCTTGTTAGTCCTTCTCGACTAGGGAAAAATAGTTGTCCCGCTGTGCATGGGGGGTTAGTTTCAAAGCTCATGTCTCGCCGGGTACTTGCACAATTCCGGCTGAGCGTTGAGCAATCCGCATGCCGTTCCCACAGCCACCTGCACTCGTTCGCTTGAGTTCACCGTCTGAAACCGAGGGAATCACGAAGTTTTATATGTCGGCGGCTCTCAAATGGGAAACCACCCCATCTTATGTATTCGGTCTTATCTTTTACGGTTATGGCTCCATAAACATAGAGTCCGAATGGAGGCACCCGAGATTTCTGGCTTTTACAAAATAATAAAATCGACGCTGATAGGTATCAATTCAACATTCAAACGCTCATTCCAAACGTGAGATGCCCAGGACTGAAATGGATTCCGAAGCTTCCCACCCTACTACATACGGCTGTATAATTAAGAAGTTATTTCTGGCTCTTTATTTGGCTGCGGCAGAGAAAACAAATCTGGTTTTACCAGAAGATGCCGGTAGTCCAGTAGGTGGAGCCCTAGTAACTGAATTAAGTACTTACTATAATATGTCAATAAGTACTTATTCAATCACACGTCAGATTCCCTCTACTAATGCGATATCTGTACAGTAATTCGATATCAGCACTGTAAATATTTTGGTATGAAAATTTTTCGAAAATTCGAGTTTTAAAAATTTTGGACCGAGAACAATAGCTACATTTTCTTCGAAAATTCGCTAACACTCAAGTAGGAACTATTAAGTTTGACTAAAACACATAAATTTTTAACACGAATAATGTTGACACAACTAATAAATGACTAATCTTTTGATAAAATAAATTGAAATGAAATTAAACTTTGTGAAAAACTAAATTTAGACCCTTCCTGAAAAATAAATATCTACCAATATGCATTTTAACTGTAGGTGGGTAAATAGATTTAATTTCGGCCTTACGACCTTCAACTGTGGGTCCATTCACTTTTCAGCCTTCATCTTCATCCCCTCCGGTCAAGAAATAGGTACCTAGTTAGTGACAGTAACCATCCTCAGGTTTTCAACGGTTGCGAACCTCCTCATTTCTATGAAGGACAAAGGCGTCCCTTCCCCGCATCTACATAGGGAGGTACATGTAAATAGTAGGTAGCTTGTGAGTTAGGTCACAAAATATGCGATTTTATGCAAAATAAAATGGGTGTTTTTTTGGTGTTTTTATATGCAGATGCCAAAGAGGAAAATTTTAATGAGTCATATTTTCTAACATTGCATTCTAACAAACGATCATTTTGACCAACCATGTTGTCGGGTTCAGTGAAAATCCTGATGCCGGAAACCATCACTCACGTGATATTCTTGAGGAACTGGCTTCAGCACCTTCGTAGTTACATATCACTTGACGGTACAGAAAACTGCGGACCGAAATACTCGTATTTGGTGACTTGCTAGAGAAGTAGTTCTATATTCAAACCTACGCTGTGTCACGTAATCTGAAGAGTGGGTACTCGTATTCCAAACCATCCTTCGGTCTACCCAGAGCTAAACACTATAAGTGAATCGGTGAATGTTCAAGGGACAGCAGTCCAAGAAAGCTGACTTTTGGAAAAACGAAAAAAAAATGTCCTGTTCCGAATATATTGCCAAATTTATTCATTGGACCTTACCCATTTGTTAAACCAGTAACCATTTAATCATTTGTTGAACCATGAAACGATGCGGCTGCCCATGTAGAACCCGAAAATGCAATAAAAATAATAATATTGACAAAACATGGACTACTGCCCTTTTAACATTCACCGATTCAAGTATTCAAAACCAACCGCTCGAAACTTACTCATATTTCAAGACTGATTGGTATTTTGGGAAGAAGTTACAATGACCACATCGTAGAGGTCTAATTAGATTAATTAGATTAGGCACCAGGGTGAACCAAACGAAAGTAATAGCAGGACAACTTATCTCTCTGAACGGAACCTGTTCTTCCCTCGACGACTTTCCGGTCGAATCCTCCTGGAACTTCATAAGTCTCGGGTAACCCAGAGAAGGCAAACAATAGAGTATCCACAAGCAACGAGGTCGCGATTCCCCGGTCCATTACGTCGAGGAGGTGTAGGCTGTCACGACGCCGCCATCTCCGGGAGGTTTATCTTTGGTACCTACTTAGTTTGCGTGCAGGAGGTCGCATGTGTGGACACTATTTGCTAACTATCACTCTTTTGATAGCCGCGAGCACGTCACAACGTCTAATTTTCTCTACTGACCCTCATCCAGCATAGAACAGAGATTATGGACAAAGGCATTCAATTTTTTTTTTTCCCCCATCTCAGAGCACGATAGAATGACTAGACGTGGAGAAAATCTACTTATGAGTGAAGCTGTCATAAAAACCGACGCCCTAATGACTGTTATAAAAAACTATTTGATTCAGCAATATTGGTACCATTATTGGACGATTAGATGTGATCCGATTTAAAAACAACGTCCACAGGCATCTGGTGGCAAGGGTTTTGATTTGGTGCACTGGTGGGAGTCCTGCAGGGCACGGTCTGGTTTAATAGCATTAAATGAGTGAGGTCTACTTATAGATTCAGTGAGGTCTACTCTTGACAAATTTTGTCAAGAGTAGACTTCACTGAATCTATAGGGTTTCCACAGGTCTAACAGGGGGGGACGTTTCTCAGAGAATACAACTCTCCGTAGAAAACCTAAAACAGTAAAACCTAAAACATTGAACTATAGTTCTATAGAGCTGCCTCTCGGGAACAAATGTTTGTAGAGAAATCGCTCTTATCAAATTCTGTTTAGTTTAACATATATATATATAAAATTGAGTTTTTTTTTTACTAGGAAACAGTAGAGTAGTTTGCGGGTGGGGACCTATGTGTATGTATATTTATGTATGTCATTCCAGACGATAACTCTCGATAGGATTGAGATAAAAAGTTCAAATTTGCAGGCTAAGTTCGTAGGTGGGCAGTATCGGACCAGACCACTCTAAGGGGGGGGGGGGAGTTTTTTTGGGGGGGAAAATTCCTCATAAATTCCCAAAATGGAACATTTTGACAAGTGACACCTCATTTTAAAGGTTCATTTATGCTGAACACCATGGTGAAATCAGAATTGCGATACCTAATCTCGTTCTCAAACTGGAGCACTGAAGATGAAGAAACGTGGTTGTTACTTGAAATGATCTTCATGGTTATTCTGCTCTTATCTGATAATAGAATGTGATATCGCAACTCTGACTTCACCGTCGTGTTTGAAATATCGAGTTGAAATATCGAAAAGCTGAGGGGGGTTTGGGGAGTATGAGGTGGTTCACTCAAAAAATGAAAGTCTGACAAGTGACACCACATTTTAAAGGTTTTTACACGCTGAATACGATCGTAAAGTCAGAATTGCGATCCCCAATTTCGTTCGCAAACTTGAGTACTTTGAAGAAGAAGAATACGTTCTTCATCGTTAATCTGCTTTAATCTGATGACGGAATGCGATATCGCAATTCTGACTTCTCCCTCGTGTTCTGCGTTGTAATGTCCAAAAGCTGAGGGGGGTTTTGGTGATGTCGGGGGGGGGGGGGGGGTTCCACCCATACATTCCAAAAATGAAACGGTCTGTCAAGTGACACCTCATTTTTAAGGTTTTTACACGCTGAATAAGATGGGGAAGTCAGAATTGCTATATCCTATTCCGCTCTCAAACTTGAGCTCGTTGAAGATGAAGAAACGTGGTTGTTACTTGAGATGTTCTTCATGGACATCATGTTCTTTAATGAAGACCATTTACATAAAACCAAGTATTCCTTCAAAAATTCGCTCTTATAGTCATGCTGCATAACTGGGGATTCTTTACTATATATTTAGGTCTCATCAACATTAAAAAATGCATAATGACCTGACCTTTTGCAAGCACTACCTCCTTTTTATGTCAATTTGACTGGACTATGGGGTGGTCTTTTCAAGCGTCGATACAAAAAGCCTTGTGCAGGGGAAACAAATGATTATTAGTCATTTCATGTCATGCATAAGATATATTATATGTTTTGAACTCCCTGCGTTAATTGGGAGCTAAATAGGCACGAGGAGAAGGAGGTGGTGACAAACCAGATTTGGCTTGGCTAAGGATGTGCCTCATAAAATCTTGAACCATTTACCTAGTTGTCTAACTGTTGAAAAAGTACCATAAGATGGATTGTAATCTTTTTTTTACATTTAGTCGTTAATTATAATGTTCTGTTGCTCTTTTGCAGATACCGATAACTGTCAATGTAGAGGCGGTTAACATGGACATCACCGGCGATCGAAGGACGGACATCCCAATCAAACAGGAGCTGTACGAATTCGCAGCCCCGACGGCAGACATGAAGTCCCTTAACGTTCTTGAGGCCCACAACAACAACAACCTCAACGCCCCCGTGGACACGAAAGAAACGAACAATAACCACGTCACCCTGGACATGTCGAGCTACTGCAGCGACCTCTGGCCAACGATAGACTCGAGCGTTCTGGACGAGCTCAACTCCTGGACGCAAGAGGCCCAAGGCGTCAAGGGGGACAACACCGACGGCGCCATTTACACCCTGACCGTCTTGAACGGCGCCGACCAAAATTCTTGGTTTAAAAGCGAAGAGAAAGAAGAAAAACTTCCCACAAACTCGTCTTTAGATCTAGATTCACTACTCACTCACGTTATTCCTTCAAACTTTGGTAGTAATTTCCCGACAGAAGTCAAACCCCAATACACATTCGAAGACAGCGGGTTTGAAGAAAAGAATGACAAATGCGCGACATTGACAACAGAAATTGCTCTTACAAGTCCTTCAAGTTTCAATAACAACAACGAGTGGAAACAGGAAAACAACAATGAGGTCGACTCGTTGTTGAGGAGCGCCTTGACGGGCAAAGGGTTAGTGCGGTATAACGGGATCAAGAAAGAACCCGAAGTCAAAGTGGAAGAAGAAGAAAAAATGTTGATAGAAAATCCCATGCTGTACGACACGCCGAGTCTGATAGACTCGGACAATCCAAGTTCGGCGCACAGCATGGACGACCTGTTTTTGAACCATCTCGACTCACATTATCCAGACGACTACGAGAAACTGAAGAGGATCGAAAACGAGGTTGCGGAGTCGGTCGAGCAGTTCTGTTTGGACCGGCAGTATCTTCCGAGCGGTTCACAGCTCCCAGTGAGCCCCAGCATGCTCACGCTTGTGAACAAACCCGCCAAAAAATACACTAAACGGCAAAAGGCGGCCACGGCGAACGCCTCCGGAGCTTCTTCAGCACCTCGAAAAGAGCGGTCTCTTCACTACTGCACCATCTGCAGCAAGGGATTCAAAGACAAGTACTCGGTCAATGTTCACATCCGGACGCACACCGGCGAGAAACCCTTCAATTGTTCTCTATGCGGCAAATCCTTCAGACAAAAAGCCCACTTGGCCAAACACTACCAAACTCACATGGCACAAGCCAAAAACGGACTCTCATCTAATTCAAAATCGGCCAAAAATTTGATATCTAGTAGTTAATCTTAATTCTCAATACGTGGTTCCTACGACACTACAAATTTGGTTATACATTAATGTTCCAAAAAGCCCACTACAACGCCATGAATTAGAGACACTAGCTATCACTGATTACTTCCCCTCGAAACACACGTCGATGTTCAAAAAAGAATTAACTACACCTATAACATCTGAAAATCCCGATGTATGGAACAATAGTGAATTGATCCTTGAATAAAATAACCGTGTAGTAGTAATTTATTTTTTTAGTAAGGTATTTTAAGTATTTTCGTGTAATGATCAAACATAGTGTAGTCTTGTTTGGAATAATTATTACCATCGTTGAAGATGGTGAACGGGTTCTCCCACCAAAAAACGTAATTTTGTATACCTACAGATAATTATTGATAGTCCAGTTTGAAGGGTCCAGGTAGGAGAGGGTCGCCCAGTGGGTTACCAAGAGATTCTGCACAGCTTTTAGTTTCCTAGATGGAATTTTTTAAAATATCTTCCTGTGATATGAGAAAAAACGTGAAAGACCAAGAATTTATTCCTGCCTGAATTTATTTTATTTCGAGAGTTAAAGGGGCCAAAAAAATAAATGAAAAATAATTATTAGACAATAGTAGTAGGCTTTCTCTATTGACTTCTGGAACTAATATTTTCTGTTCATATGAAATATCCCAGAAAGAATGTTGGTTGTTGGTTCTTACTATTCTTCAATATACTCGTATTTGTGTACATCCAATCGAAAGGTGGAAGGGGAGGAGGGAATTGGGTGAACGGTAGAGGTATTTGTGATATGGGTACCATGTCAGCCATAAGTTGAACTTGTGTTTTGTACAAAATCCACACTACAATCAAGTGTAAAAATTTGTCTTGAAACGGACTTATGACTTTCTTTTGCACTAGGCTGTAATTCAAGCAGTTCTGCCTAACTTTGGCGACAAGGGATTGTAATATACTTTTCTGGTACTTCCACAGGATCATACTACGGGGGGTGTATGTTGATTTACGCATTATTTTCCTGGATAATTTGGGAGACATTGACACGTTTAATTCTTGCTAGCCAATCTTATTGTTAATTTTTTTTTTTTTAATTAAAAAAAAGCAATTACTGCTGGAGTTTGAGCAATCCTTCTGTAAACGGTGAA
The DNA here is from genome assembly GCA_963920205.1 of Stenodema calcarata. Classification (NCBI taxonomy): domain Eukaryota; kingdom Metazoa; phylum Arthropoda; class Insecta; order Hemiptera; family Miridae; genus Stenodema; species Stenodema calcarata. The sequence continues at coordinate 43,047 of CAWUBA010000191.1, read as the reverse complement.
AGTTTTATTCGTAACTTATCAAACCATTAAATGACCAACCAATATTGACAAGCCGCTGTATTTCTGCAGTTTTGAGTACAATAAATTCAAGATGAGGCAGTTTAAATGGGAAAGTTCAACACAGGCTCTACCGCTGTACACAGTCAAGTGCAAGAAAAGTCCATCCCAACTGCACATCATTCGGCGCAAAAAGTTTAGTCCCTATACGAGATGTGGTCAAAAAGTGTTTGGACTTAATTGCTCGGCTCCACGTTACTTAGAAGGCAGTTGCGCTCATTTCGTAACCAAAATCTCTTTTTGTTTCGATTTGAAACAAAACCTTTCAAAACCGAAGTTACAGCTATTTTAGTGAAGTGACTTTTTTGTGTTCTGCGTTTTTTCCTTCATCTCATCGACCAACTGAAAACGATCTCCTTTCATCGGGAGTTTGGAGAATAGCCAGAAGTCGCAGGGAGCAATGTCAAGACAGTACGGGGGCTAAAGAAGGGTTGAAGCCCGGTTTTCGACAAAGAAAAAAAAAATCAAGAATGATCTCCTGTCGCCCACAGTTATGGTCTGTTTGGAGTATATTTCTTAGGTTTTCAAAGTTTTAATGATTCATCTCGGGGAGGAATTCGTTGCCACTCGAGAGTCTTCAGTCGATGTTGAGGGCCTTCCTGAACGAGGGTCATAACCTCTTAAACCTTCCTCATAACCGTCTTAACCTTCCTTAAACCTCTTGGACGGCTCATCACATCACCTCCATAGGCCTGTTGAAGAAGCAAAAATTATCCGCAAACTATTTGCCCAATTTCACATTAGCACGCTTTTCTTCCTTCGCGTCCATCGTCACGAAATAGTCACTTCACGAAAACAGCTCTAACTTGGGTCTGGAGAGGACTAGAGAATCGAAACAAAAAAGAGGTTACTCGGGAGGGTTGTGATTGCAAAATGAGCGCAACCACAGCCTTCTACGTTAACGTGGGGGTTGCGTAATTCAAAAAGTTCTGGAACTATTTGGTCACACCTCGTACCGCCAATAATTGTAATTATTACAACACTGTGTCAGCACAACTTCTCTATGGACTCCACTCGAATCAAAATCATCATTTAAAAACAGAATGAATAAAATTTGCTTAAACAACTTTTTCCGGTAAAATCTCTACGTGAATTTTTTTCATTAATCCCCTTTTGTCAAAACCTAGGTACTCGAAATTACAATTGCCGCAAAGTCACGAAACGGGTAAAAACTCTCTTGAAATGCGACTAAGCTACTCTTCTATTGGGATATTGAATTCAATAGGGATATCTATTCATAGGGTACAAGTATATTGTTGTACATAATTTTGTTAAATAATTAGTAGGAGTAATTGTTTCTGATGATCCATCAAGTTTTCCGTCCCTGTGTCATTTATTTACGTGTGATAATTAACCGTCCGCTGTATTGCAACGTTCTGTGATCCTTTGGATTCAAATTACTCTAAATGATACAACTCCGATCATGTTTGTGCCTTCCTTCTAGTAAATACGAGAACGTAACCCAATTATTATTTCATCAAATGTTCACATCCTCACAGCTCTGAGAGCGACCGTCCAAGAAGAAAAGTGATGACATTGTGGTTACCTTTTTGTTGATAATGTTTTTTTTTTTTTTTTTTTTTTTTTTCACCTAATAGAATTGTTTTATCCACTACAAATTGGCGCTTCAACATTTCATTGCACAACTCTCAACTATTACTCTGTCAAATTGCAGAACAACAATTGCATTTATTTTTAAAACATCACAAAACAATGTACGCGTAGAAACAAATTTAAGATGAGTACTAAATAGGACCAAAAATCGTTGCCAACCAAATTTTGCTTTGTACATAGAGTTTAAATATTTATTGGTGTATATTTTAGAGTTTAGACACAATATTGTAATGTTGAGTTGTTTTTATAGAAACTCTTGAAACTGCCGAAACGGTGCAATATTAGAACTAAATTTGAAGACTGAATCATCATTCAGTATTTTTGTTGTATGTAAATATAGAGTATTTTGTATAAAAAAGAAGCCTCTCGCAAGAAATGTCGCTTTTCGTTTGCCAAACTTTTCTTCCATGTTTCTGTTGTAAATAACGATCTACTTTGTAGAGTTCTAAGATCTTGCCATAGGGTTAACAAGCTATTTCTACTGCCCACAGAACACAAGAGTAATGTTTTGTATTGATATTATTAGATGTGTTTTTTTAAATATATGTATACCTACTTTTTCTATGTATAGACTCGCGTTGCCGTTTTTCGATCATGTTGTTGGCATGTCGTAATTATAATGGAATAATACACTATTTGCCTTACGTTTTTAAATAAAGATTACTTTTTTATTTTTATATTTATTAAAAATTGCATTTTGAAGTTTATGTAAATCCTTGATACGACACAACTTTTCTTGCCAGTGGGAGTGCAATAATTGACAATTATTGTCAATTACACTGGTTGGTTAAGAAATAATGCCATTGAGAGTTATTAAATAATTCATGAATTTTGTGAATGGTATCCCAGAAAAAATCATCTCCGATAATGGCGCCGAATTTAATTCAGCTCTTGTCAAAGAACTCCTACAACTGCATAAGGTCGAAATTCATTTCATTTCTAGCCAACACCCCGAGAGCAATGGAGCAATCGAAAGGTTCCACTCAACTTTAGTCGAGCACGTCAGACTTCTCAATCATCGAGAAGAATTTCAGAAAGAGCCTATAGAAGTCAAAGTGAGATAATATCTTATGCTCTTCTAGCCTACAATAACTCTATCCACTCCGCTACTGGCCTCACGCCACTAGAAGTCGTTAATGGCCACATTTCTAATATCAGTCCTTTCCGAATGAATTTAGAACAAAAGATAATCAACGACTACATTTCTAAACACCGAGACCGTATTCCCCCAGAAATCACAGACACAATATACGTGAAAAAATCGACAACTACAGAGTAAAACTAAGACTAAATACAACAAAGTGACTGTAGAAAACGTAAATCCCCTGAAAGGCACCCTCCATATTACACCTAGACGCCACAACACCCAGACAAAAAGTCATGTTTCTAACGTCAAGCGACCCCAAATACTACCCCCAACGAAACCTCCTTGCAGTATTCCTCTGGACAGTACGAGTAGCTCCTCATACTCTCCTTCAGAAGCAAGCAGTCAAGAGTTGCGAATACGCGCTCGAGCCGAAATTCAAAAACCATTCACAAAACGAGCTAGAAATCTCCCTTCGGATACTTCTTCCAACTCCACCAATCACCCAATGAAAAAGAAACCCAGGAAAGCCCTTCCTTATCCTCCTGACTCACCTCAACCAGGACCATCCCGAAGGGAGATTACACAAAACTCAACAGACCCAGAATACCTACCACATACTAGTAACAATGACTCTGACTCATCTAGTCCATGGAAGAAGGGAGAGGAACGCCCACTCCGTGTTAAAGATTGTGCTGGGAGGATACTATACTATGGATACTATCATGGAAGAAGGGAGAGGAACGCCCACTCCGTGTTAAAGATTGTGCTGGGAGGATACTATACTATGGATACTATATTACCTGTGGCGGCACCTGCTGGAGGCACATCGAACTATCCGTCATATTAAGTTTGTCACAAATATCATAGATAGCGCTGATCACAAAAGTAGGAAAATTCCCGCCAAAGTTTGAATAAATTAAACCAAAAAGCTTTGCTGAATAATTCTTAAATCTAGGGACGCGGGAGCGTCCCGCCCGCCAAGAAAACCGAAGCCCTGAAAACCGAAGCGACTGAGACACTGATTACGCGACGGAACAAGTTGGTGTTTTCACCCTCTCGTAGCTCTGACCCCTGAGTGTCTCGAGAATTGATTTTTTGTACACCAACCCTCCAGGGGCACGTGAGGACGTAAACCAAAATTCAGCTCTCGGGAACATCAGGTGTCGGGGGTATAACAGTTTTAAAACCGCTATTTTTCACGTTTTTCGTGTTCTTCTTCTTCTTCTCGTTGTTGTTGTTGTTGTTGTTCATTGACGGGGCTACAGCCCAGCAGACAAATCGGATCGAGCTGAAATTTTGCACACACGTTTGTTATGCTCCAAGGGAGTGCCTTTTGGCCATTTTTTCTCCCTCCCCCCATTTCCCCCCCAATTAGGGGGGAAATAGTGTTTTTTAGGAATTTCAAATGGTCATAACTCCTTCAAAATTGAAGCTTTTTCAGATTTTCTTTTTTAGTTGTGTTCAGCTTTTCAAACTGTTTAATTTGAGATCAAAAAATGCTTCCTAAGGGGAAGAATAAAGGAGTTATGGTGATTTTTCTATTTTCAACAACAACTGCCGCAAATATTGATGAAAATTGGTGCGGTTGGTCTTAAAATGTCCGCTAGGTTGTCTAGAATATGCTCAATAATTTTGAACTAAATCTCAATCGATTTGACTAATCCACAGCCAAAAATACGTGAATAAATTCCACATCTACTGATTTGGCTAATTTCCGAAAACATCAAAGTTGAACGGTGGTCAGAAAAATTGTCGTAGAGTGGCGCCTGTTTAAGGATCGATAGGAAATTTTATGGGCTTTCGAATGAGGGTAGCGCACTTTGGCACTTTTCCCAACGGTTCTCGAGTTATTCGCGATTTTTGGTATAAAAACGTGCGTTTTACCAGTTGCAAACTTTCTCTTTCCTCTTTCTCTTCGACACCAATAATTACAATTATTGTAATGATTCTCAACAACAAAAATTTGCACAATCCCCAAGAAAAAATGCAACCAATTTTCAAAAAATTTCTAATTCAAATTTATTCAAATTTCTAATTCTTTCTATTTTTTTAAATTTAATAATAAGAATAATTGTATTAAATTTTAATAATTGTTTTTAAATTGTTGATTGTTTTAATTAATCGAAAATTTTAAAACTAATATTTAACCAATTCGCAAAAATTTTAAAACTACTTATTTTTCAAACACATTTCAGATAACAAACAATAATTTCCAAAAAATAATTATTCTTGTCACAAAAACAAGAAACAAAAAGGCAAATTAGTAGGCGTACTAATTTTAACATGAATAATGTTTTTGCGGTGCCCTACCAGAGTTGAAAAGCGTAACGAAGTTTAAGTCACGAAATTATGTCACGAAGATTTTTAATGATTTTCACGTACAACCGAGCCGTTTCTAGGGAAATGAAACTTCTTTAGTTTTCAACGGACAAAAATCGTTCTCCATTCGTTGGGAAGCCTTTAATTTATGCATAAATTATATACTGCCAAAACCGCTGTAAATATCGAAGAAGCTGAGATACAGCCCTGAGTAAATAAAAAAACTAATAAATTTTCCGCACATTTCTTAATATTTTCCATACAGACAAAGAAAAGGGATAAGGAAAAGGGGAAACGGGACGCAAAAACATTATTCATGTTTTGCATAGCAAATACCTCGTTCTATACAAAGTATAGAAGAGAAAAGATCCGGGGGGTCCAGGGGGGCTTGCCCCCCTGGCGAGGCGCGAAGCGCCGAGTTTTACTAAATTTTGACTAGGATAAAACTTCATTTAGGAAAACATTTACTAGTTACCTCGTAGGTACTTTTGTATTGTATAAGTTGTTGAACCGTATTGTATAAGTACCACTCGAAAACTAGCCATGCAAAAAGATGTGATATCCCCCCAAAAACAACTCCGTCGTAAAAACTGGCCCGCCAAAAAACCTCAGCCGCAAAAAGGAATGATATCCATTTTGCCCGCCAGCCACATATATAGGATGCTCAGTGCTTCGCACCTCGCTGTTGAGTGTGCATATAGAAACCTGATCCTCCTACCCCTAACCTCCACCGTCAATGTTTTCCTGTTCCCTGTCACCTTCCCACAACCCCCTCTCACCCTTAGTCACCCTCGGTTTCACCTAATATGTTTCCTCTGTTACACCAGCAGGGAGCTTTACGCTTCTTTCAATGCTGTTGGCGGGAGCTTTTTGCCAGATGAACAAGCCTGAATTGAAGCATTACTTCATTACAGTTGTACCACCGCTGATTACTCGTGACCACCAGTAATACTTATGTTAGCTTGTTCATCTGGCAAAAAGCTCCCGCCAACAGCATTGAAAGAAGCGTAAAGCTCCCTGCTGGTGTAACAGAGGAAACATATTAGGTGAAACCGAGGGTGACTAAGGGTGAGAGGGGGTTGTGGGAAGGTGACAGGGAACAGGAAAACATTGACGGTGGAGGTTAGGGGTAGGAGGATCAGGTTTCTATATGCACACTCAACAGCGAGGTGCGAAGCACTGAGCATCCTATATATGTGGCTGGCGGGCAAAATGGATATCATTCCTTTTTGCGGCTGAGGTTTTTTGGCGGGCCAGTTTTTACGACGGAGTTGTTTTTGGGGGGATAGTTAGGTTACTTGTAGGTACTTCTCGCACCTACATAGATTATGCGAAGGCGAGGAAAACACGATAAAATTATATAGTAAGGCGAATAAAATGTATTTTAGCTACACGCGCCTTAAAAAGTCACATCCATACACGCAAGCGGCCCTCAGTGCCGCAATTCCATTTTTAACCATTTGTCTCATGTTAACAGCAATATTATATTCTCAATAGGTTGAATACGTCAAGGCAATTACACAGAAACGACTGCGTAACAAATAAAAACCAACTCACTGTTTATTTCAATATTAGGTAATAGCAAATAAAAATCAAGAATAGCAACATAGGTACAAGTAACAGTAATGAAAAAGTAGGCAATGTAAACAAAAATATTCAACTCGTTTCCAGAAAAATTACAATAACTCTACACTAGAGCAAGGCAGATAGGTGGGCACCTAAGAAGACTTGACGAAAATTTTCAAAACTAGTACAATCAACAAAATAGGTACAATAAAAATTCACTTCTGGCAACCTATACTTATTATAGCTTCGGTAGTTTTATCCATAAAAGTAGGTAGGTAACTAAATTATTCATTTTCACAGCGTATGTACCTAAGAAGACTTAACGAAATTTCAAAAGTAGTACAATCAACAAAATAGGTAAAATAAAAATTCACTTCTAGCAACCTATACTTATAGCTTTGGTAAGTTTATCCATAACAGTATGTACGTAGGTAACTAAATCATTCATTTTCACACCGTACCAGTCTTCATCATTTTCAACTATGCAAGTTGTTACATGTCGAGAGTGACTTATGTTTACAAACCGATTGCATTCACAGCAACGAATAGTTGTGTTATTATTTCGGTGGCTTCCACATTCGTGGGGTGCCGCACTCTTGATCTGTTTATCCACGCTAGCGGCACAGGGGGCCGCAAAAAGGTGGTTGCACAGTTTGAACGCTGGTTACACACTGTCTGTTCACCTGAGAATCCGTTTGACGTTTACGCTCTATCAGATATACCTTGAACTACGAATACTAGGACGAGTGATTCAAGTGTACAAACGGTAGCCGCGTTATTTGAAATACATTGAAAATGCGGCACACGGTGCCGCTATGCGTGTGGATAAGGGTTAATAATTTCAGCAGAGGAATTTTTATACACATATTGATCGAACATATTGACATCGAAGACAAGGACAGCGCCTTGAGTCCCATCTGAAACTGTCTACCGGTTGGATGGTCCGAACATCCGTGTTGCTGTCTAATTATGGAGAAGGTGTTTTCAAGAGCGTCTTGATTCAATAAACGCGTATTGATTTCACAGACTCCATAATTAGACAACATAATAATATTATTATTAGGCCCTGAAGATGAAGAAATATATTCTTCGAAACGTTGGCACATAAATCAATTTTCATTTGACCGACCCTCGACATCCCTCAACATCATAATAATATTATGTTAGACAACATAATAATTAGACATAATTAGACCACATAATAATTACACAACATATTATGCTCACTAAGCATGAGTAATGAGCGGATATTCAGAATCCAACCTCGTAAACAGTCCGGTTGCCGCAGGACAATCAAGAAACTGTGACCCTGACAGATGCTTTAGCATATCTTGCAAAAACAACTTATGACGTGAGGAGGAGCTGAAGGCATAGCGATAATATAGCTTATCACTATGCTTGGTGCTGTTGAAGCAGTCAAAGAGATCATTAAGATCCTGCACGCAGTCTGCAGTGTTGGTGGAGTCAGCAGGGCAATAATAGAATTTGTCTGAGGAATCTATAGGACCGGGGGGAATGATAATATAAGCTCAAGGCAAAATCTTTCATCTCCCCAGTCCACCTCCTCCCATACTTATTTTTCGCAAACATAGTTAATTGCGCACAGAAGAGTCTGTGCGCAGGCTTATTCATAAATTGAGATGCAAATTGCGCAAGCTGAGCAGCAGTTGTTGGTCTGACTCGTCTCGTTCTGAGAAGCTGAGTTCGAAGGCGACGACACTCCTTTCTGGCGTGAGTCAACTGTCTCTTGAGTCTTGCCTCTGTTGAGTGCGCAGATCGGATATCTGAAAATGGTTTGAACATACATCATTTAAAAATGCAATGAACACACATTAGCAGTATAAAGAAATGAGAATGTAACAAGATGCAGTAAGTAAGAACAAAGAAACTAATGTGTAACTTGGTTACCTGAGAGGGGTCTCGCTAAGGATGGAACAACTACTTCTGAAGACAGAAATAAGGAACGTCGAGGAACTCCTGCAAACAAATGAAATTGAATCTGTAAAAGTAGGTATTATGTGAAATATTGTGGCACAAGGTTTGGAACAAAAATTTTGTAGTAGAACGGATAAATTATAAATTAAGTTCAATACCGGATTGTAATTTAACAAACCCGCCACTCTCCCTTCAACCATTGTTCTAAAAGAAGGCCAAATTGAAATGTAAATGAAGTCAAAACTGGTGAACACACAATGTGTCTTGAAATCATAAAAATCCACAGTCATGCAGCATGGCTATAAGAGCGAATTTTCGAAGAAATAACTATTTCTATGTAAAATGATAAACCTACACCTAACTCCTCGACTCCTAAACCTCAGTTTATAGATTTTTCAACGCTGAACACGATGATGAAGTTAGAATATCGATATCTCATTCCGTTATCAGATTAGACGAGAACCGAACAGAACATCTCAAGAACATCAACGTTTCCTTATCTTCAAATTGCTCCAGTTTGAGAAGGAAATAAGATATCGCAAATCTGACTTCACCATCGTGTTCAGCATGAAAAAACCTTTAAAATGAGGTGTCACATGTCAGACTGTTTCAAATTTGGACTTCATGGGTAATTTTCCCCCCCTTAAAACTCCCCTACACCCCCCTTAGAGTGGCCCGATTCTGCCCATCTTCGAACTTAGCCTGTCGATTGCCAAGACAGATTTTATGTGCAAATTTGAACTTTTTATCTCAATTCTATCGAGAGTTATCGTCTGGAATGACACATACATAAATACATAAATATATACATATGATTTTTTGTGTCTCATGGCAGTGAATTCAGGATGGTCTGAAGCGGATTTCGGCGCGAAAATCTTTCGGAAATTCGAGTTTTAAATATTTTGGACCGAGAACAATAGCTTCCTTTTCTTCGAAAATTCGCTAAAAGGAGTTCTAGGCATATTACACATAAAATGGGCCTGAAAATGCACAGCAAGACATTCTCGTAAAAACTAAATAATGGTCAGCGCAGACTACTCACTTTGGGTAGATGTCGACGGAGTCACAAGCATTTCTTGGCTAGAGACACGTCTTCCCTCATCCTCCAGTGAATGGGGCATTGAAAAATCTGAAATAAGAATTGGAACAAACAAGTTCAATACCGGATTGTAATTTAACAAACCCGCCACTCTCCCTTCAACCATTGTTCTAAAAGAAGGCCAAATTGAAATGTAAATGAAGTCAAAACTGGTGAACACACAATGTGTCTTGAAATCATAAAAATCCACAGTCATGCAGCATGGCTATAAGAGCGAATTTTCGAAGAAATAACTATTTCTATGTAAAATGATAAACCTACACCTAACTCCTTGACTCCTAAACCTCAGTTTATAGATTTTTCAACGCTGAACACGATGATGAAGTTAGAATATCGATATCTCATTCCGTTATCAGATTAGAGCAGATGAACCGTGGAGAATCTCTAAGTAACAACCAAGTTTTTTCACCTTCAGAACTCCAGTTTGAGAACGGAATGAGATATCGCAATTCTGACTTCACCATCGTGTTCAGCATGAAAAAACCTTTAAAATGAGGTGTCACATGTCAGACTGTTTCAAATTTGGACTTCATGGGTAATTTCCCCCCCCTTAAAACTCCCCTACACCCCCCTTAGAGTGGCTCGATTCTGCCCATCTTCGAACTTAGCCTGTCGATTGCCAAGACAGATTTTATGTGCAAATTTGAACTTTTTATCTCAATTCTATCGAGAGTTATCGTCTGGAATGACACATACATAAATACACATAACATATGATTACATATGATTTTTTGTGTCTTTTGGCAGTGAATTCAGGATGGTCTGAAACGGATTTCGGCGCAAAAATCTTTCGGAAACTCGAGTTTTAAATATTTTGGACCGAGAACAATAGCTTCCTTTTCTTCGAAAATTCGCTAAAAGGAGTTCTAGGCATATTACACATAGAATGGGCCTGAAAATGCACAGCAAGACATTCTCGTAAAAACTAAATAATGATCAGCGCAGACTACTCACTTTGGGTAGATGTCGACGGAGTCACAAGCATTTCTTGGCTAGAGACACGTCTTCCCTCATCCTCCAGTGAATGGGGCATTGAAAAATCTGAAATAAGAATTGGAACAAATTAGATCGTTAATGATGTGGTGGTGTCAATGATTGTGCGTGATGTGCTGACTGCAGGGGTTACATATGACGGGGAAATGTTGAGCTTCGGTCATTTCACTATTAGACTAGAAAAACCAAGGAAGAATATATTACATTTTAATATTAGATTTTATTAAAATCTATAAGAATATAGCTCACCATGTGATGAAACATCTTTTGCTCCCTCGTTGCTCCTCTGCTCGTCCTGTGGTGTAGGAACAAAGGGGGAATCTGCACGATGGAGAAGAAATTTATCATATTATCATCACTTCAATTTATGTTGACCAGTCATCAACGGCAGAGTAGAAGAGTAATACAGATAAAAACGTTGTTGTTGAGTAATACAGATAAAAACGTTGATATGTTGTTAGTAAGTAGTTACAAAGAAAACGGAAAACTGTACTTTTCAACTGTAATAGGAAAAACGAAAACTTTGTCGGCGCATTTGTTGTTCGTGGTTTGTTCCGAGTCATATTTACCTAATAATCAACTATGTTTCGGAACAAACCACGAATAACGAATGCGTCGACAAAGTTTTCGATAGTTCAATTCAAAAACTAACACCTACCTACTTTTGCCGTTTTTTTGTAACTAGTTTCTTTCAAATTGAGAAACGGTTATAACGGTTATTTTTTTCAAACTAGTTATTTAAACTAGTTTCTCGTTTCTTGACCCATCCCTACCTCCACGGCATTAATTTACAATGCATACACAAAAGTAACTCACCGCTTGTTATATGTTTCTTTCTCGTATACTGGCGTAAAACAGGAGCTGTAATGTGAGGAGATCGGGGAGAAAGGGTTGATAATGAAGATGGCGAGGGAGATGTTGTGACTGGAGTTTGATGAAAATAGAGTTGAGGATCGTAAGGTGGTTCATTGGCAAAACGTCGAATAGAAGGACATGCAAAGGGCTTGAGACTGGAGAAGGAAGAAGAAATAGTTCGGAAATCCTGTTTGTAAAAATGAATTGAGCAGACTCTGACGGTGTTTCGTATGAAAACTGGGTCCTTGCCAATAAGTTCAGGGCGATTTACAAAATCTAGCCACTTCTTCTGCCTAAAATCAAAGCAAAGGAAAAAATAAATGTAAGTCGCTCAAGCGAAGTAGGTAGGTAACTTGGGTCGAAGGTTTCATTCCATAGGTACGACAGATATTTCTCGACGTGTACACAACACAAACGTATCACTATTGAAAGCTGAAAATGACAGCCAGTACAACTTTTACTTAAAACATCTTACTTTTCAGCATCGGACGGGTGGAATATGCAGAGATATCCGGGGTTCAGAGGAAACGGACCTGCCGCACCATAAAATTGAACACTTTCTAGGCGTTTTGCCTGCCTCGAGGGCAAGCCTTTTTTAACACTTCCCTAGGTATCAAAAATAACTAACTGAATACAACTAAAACTAACAAATACAACAAGCAGGCAACTAAAAACGGATGTATGAAGGGCTGTAAAGGTTTGTTTGTGTGCAGAGCGAACGCTTGGAACGTAAAAGGAAGATGGCGACTTCCTTGGATGGCGATTTTACATCTGACTGGAAAAACCGTCAACATCTGTTTAGCTGGCGCATCCTAGCGATCCGGGTTTGACCAACTAAACTTACGCGTGCTTCCAGCAGGTAGCAATACTTCCGAAGTGGGCACAATTTCCCCTACCTAGTGGGCGTTCCTTCTCCCTTCTTCCATGCGACATAATATAAGGAAGGCCCTCAGCCTCCGCGAGCCAGTTCTCGTTGTGCCTTTGCTGTGTGCGTGTCGCCTGTTACTCCCTGTTTCGCTTTTGTACACCGAACTACCATTCTACACCAATTGTGACCTATCCGTCAATGTCTGTTAATTTCTGAATAAAAACTTTTTTAAAAGTAAATCGGCAAGACAGAAGACGTTTCTTATATATTATTTTAGATTGGGGAAACAAATAGAATGACATTACCGTTTGCTATCCCCTGTTCGAAACCTCAATGTGACATTTACATAATCTTATAATATATCCGCATGAATAGGGCCCAGTTCCTGGGCAGAAACGTCGTGGAATAAACACCTTCAAACAAACGACTAGTATTTGGTCATTCAACGCATCCATATATATATCTATATATTATATAGAAATGGATTGTTTATAAACAAAAGGAGTGGAAATTCCATCGACAACGCTGAGCTCATTTGCTTATGTTTGTATGTATGTTTATTCAACAGTCATGACACCGAATAAGTTGTCTGGTTTATAAAATTGATCATTTGTAAAAGCTACGGAATATTAAGTTTGGACTATGGTTCGATTGTGTCGACAATCAATTAGGTACATCAATAAACAACGTAGTATGTCATATTTGAAAAAATTACAGGGCAGTCGCTGGATGAATATTTACAGGGACGAAGGAGACCGAATTCTAGATTCCCCTCTTGACGGGCTTGGGAGCGACGTAGAGCTTGAGGGGCTTGCAGATTTCGAGGTACGGGTCGATCCCGTATTGGATCCGATGGGCCAACTCGCTTTCAGAGAGTTCGATGCAGAGGGAGATCTCGATGTAGCAAGCTTCAGACCAAACTCCGTGGGAGACGAGGGCCTTCGTGAGCAACCTGTAATCTCCGACGCCACCTGCAACGGAGCCAAAATTATGACATACCGCACTTGTAATGAGGAAGACTGAAAGGAGCGAGAGCCCGCCACGAGATATTATAACGCGGAGAGCGTTCTCCTGGCAGGACCCCTCCAGGTGCTAGTAATATTTTGTCCTTCAGGCACATAGTCTTCATGAGTTTCAAAGTGTGCGAGTTGTTCAATAAAGACTTACAATAATATATTTATATTTAATATATGTGTTCCTTACAAATGAGAATAAGAGTATGTTAGGTTATGAACCTCATTGACCCCCCCCCCCCCCCCCCCACCACACTCAAAGTCTGCATGCCAGAGTAAGATTTTAGGTACAATAATCCTGTCGGCATCAATTTCGATCTGACATGCACTAGCAAAGACTACCTAAGTACTTGTCCGAAAATTCGAAATAATTAAGATTACATCTATAAAATCCACATTTAGGCAACTACTATAAAACAAATCTAACCCTCAAGCCGTAACGTGTTTAAAAGTAACATTACTAAGCGAGTGGCGGTGATTTAGCCGCACTTCATGACTAGTAGAATTCCAAATGCGTTCGCGTATATGATGTAAATTTTGCTCATGGTAGACATATTTCAAATTATATATCACAAAACTCTGCAAATTCTTGACACAACGGTTTATTATCTTCCTTGTGCAGATCACCCTTCTGTCTATACCAGACTGTATTGCAAATCGGCACCATACCATATTCTCACCGTACTCATACCATACCATACGAATTTCTTTCCTATCATACCATACTGTATTATACCAAATCATACATACAATATTATACCATCCCATACTCATACCATGTCATACAAACCGAGTGAATATTTAAATGTCATCCATTTCTGACCTATATTTAAAATTTCAAGTATCTAGCTCATCATCAAAATTTAATTTGTATTATTACAAAAAGGTATTATTTAAACAATTTTACAGATGAGAAACCGAGTAAATATTGCAATGTGGTCTATCCCCGACTCACGGTTAAAATTTCTAGACTGTAGTTTACCGGGAAGATGAAAAAAGGTAGTTTTATTCTGGGCGTATCGGGGTTGGGTCACATAACGGCCGTTTTCGACGCGAAAGTTTAGTGTTTTTCCTAAACCTTTGCGCGCTCACTGTGAACGAACACCTGATCGCACAAAAATCCAATAATTGGTCTTAAAAGATTCGTAATTTTTCAGGTCATTCAAAAGTGAACTAAAAGTTAGACGTTTCAGTTAAATATTTTGAGATATGACATTGTCGAAATTTTAAATTTCGTTTTGAACCCCTTCCCCTTGACCTAGGGTTATGAAAAGTTCCGAGGACCATTGTGGGGCTGGTCCAAACCCAGAAACCAAATTTCGTAATTTTATGTCTGGTATAGACAGAAGGGTGATCTGCACAAGGAAGATAATAAACCGTTGTGTCAAGAATTTGCAGAATTTTTTTTATTCGATTTTCTGAATCTACGTATCTTGAAACGTAAACCAACAAATTTTGAGGGGGGGTTAAAAAATTTTTTTCTTTGGGCGATTCCAATGGTTCATTATCGAAGATAATAAACCAAAATCCGTCCGTCCGCCGTACGCCGTCCGCGCCACTTTGCCCAGTTAGCGTTGAGTTAAAATTACGAAATTTTGTTTATGGGTTTCGACCAACCCCACAATGGTCCTCGAAACTTTTCATAACCCTAGGTCAAGGGGAAGGGGTTCAAAACGAATTTTGAAATTTTGAAAATTCCATATCTCGAAAAATTCATATAGAACGGTATGTTTTTTATTTCATATTTAGATAGAGTTTGTTCCGTAAAATTTTTTAAGACCATCCGCAGCTTTGTACGACCAGCCGTTCGTTCACAATGACGGCTCAAAGATTGTGCCTCACAACACGATCATGAATCAAACTGTTGAAATACAGGTCCATTTTCATACTAACAAGCTCTTTGGAACATCATATGGCTTAAGTGATGTCGAGTTTGTTGTTCTGAGGTGCGTTTCGTGCTACGGAAATGAAGGTAATTTCGAATGTTTGTTGGTAGACCTACCAACAAACATTCGAAATTACATTCGAAGTACCTGTACTTCTTTTATAGAAAGATTATTACCGACGTAGCATTAAAAACCCCAGAATTATATCGTATTAATTAATCATTATTAATAATAAATACGAATTATTAATACCTAACAATAAATTATAATAATTTTCACTAGGTACTTGATAAAATTGTTAATAATAAGTGATAATTGATAATAATAATTAATCTAACATTTAGGATCTAGACATTTAGACCTAGTGATCTAGACAGAAGGGTGATCTGTACAAAGAAGATAATGAACCGTTGTGTCAAGAATTTGCAGAGTTTTTTGACATTTCATGTCTTTGCTATGGCACACAACCAAATTTTCGTTATGTCACGTTACGTTACGTAACGAAATATGCTCAATGATTATTATGATTCGTAGAAGTGAGGTAGGTAGGTACCTATATGAGTATAGCTGAAATTTGGCTATATGATTATTATGATTTGGCTGGTAGCCTCCTTAGGACGTGAACAATAAGATGCACAGGGTTTTGATCAGCTGAGTGGCTCCTGAAGCTAACTTCTTTCCTATCAACCGTAGGAAGCTGAAATTTGGCTGATAGCCTCCTTAGGACATGAACAATAAGGTGCACAGGGTTTTGATCAGCTGAGTGGCTCTTGAAGCTAACTTCTTTCCTATCAACCGTAGGAAAAAAATGTAATTCACAGAGGAAGAAAAGATTGCTAGAAGATGGAAGGGAAGAAGTAGGGAGGGGAAAGATATGAAATGTCCTAATGCGTTGCAGACTTGTATGCAAGCGTTTTTGGTATTTTTTATTCGATTTTCTGAATCTACGTATCTTGAAACGTAAACCAACAAATTTTGAGCGGGGGTTAAAAAATTTTTTTCTTTGGGCGATTCCAATGGTTCATTATCGAAGATAATAAACCAAAAATCCGTCCGTCCGCCGTACGCCGTCCGTGCTGTTTTGCCCAGTTAGCGTTGAGCTAAAATTGCGAAATTTGGTTTCCGGGGTCGGACCAGCCCCACAATGATCCTTGAAACTTTTCATAACCCTAGCTCAAGAGGAATGGGTTCAAACGGTCTAATTTTTAGTTCACTTTTGAATGACCTGAAGAATTACGAATCTTTTAAGACCAACTGGATTTTTGTACGACCAGCCGTTCGTTCACAGTGAGCGCGCAAAGGTTTAGGAGTAAGACTAAACTCCGCGTCCAAAACGGCCGTTAGGTAGGTCAGCCACCCTGGAAATTTAACCGTGAGTCGGGGATTGACCACATTGCAATATTCACTCGGTTTCTTATCTGTAAAATTGTTTAAATAATACCTTTTTGTAATAATACAAATTAAATTTTGATGATGAGCTATTGACTTGAAATTTTACATATAGGTCAGAACTGGATGACATTGCAATATTCACTCTGTTTTTCAAAGTTGAACACGGACCTACCTGTGGGTCTGAGATGATTGAAAGTGGGAACGCAAAAGTGGGTTTGGTGGTCAGGATAGTGGATTCTTATTCTAAGAGCGCTCGGGTCCTGGAGGCCCAGAATCTCTGCGTCGATGGGAGTAGCCATCACCAGACCGGCTGTGAATTTGACGGGCGCATCCGGCGAATTTGATGGGCCGGAGAGCGTCGCTGTGCACATTCGTACCTGCAAAGAAGTCGGCGAGAAACTTTTTGAAATAGTGAAATGACGAGTAAAATAATGGAGTTCAAACATAATGTAACCTTCCCCCAAGAATATCAGAAATACTTTTAGTGTCTACGGAAAGAAGATTATTCCGCAAAATTTGGTGGTAGGTACTTCCTGTTGTTATTGCCAATGCCAGTAGGTAAAACTAGAAACCCCAGTATTAGGTATCAATACAAATCAATTCTGAATAATTTTTCATCATATGCAAATGTTTCATTTGTCATTTACATAAAGAATTCATTACATTTAATGTAATAAAGAATGTATTACATTTATTGTATATACCATCACTGAGCTAATTACCGACAGCCCCTCTCCCTTATTTGTTATAGGTCTCACAAGGTAATTGTATACTTAGCAGTGATCTAGACAGGAGGGAGTATTCAGAAGAATATAATCCGTTGTGGAAGGATTTGCAGAGTTTTTCAATGTTAAGTGCAGATATGAACTACTTGGATATAATTATAATATCCAAGTAGTTCATATCTGCACTTAACATTGAAAAACTCTGCAAATCCTTCCACAACGGATTATATAATAGTGGTTTCTTAATCTAAGAGCGCCAAATATTGTCTTCTGAACTGACCATCAATATATTATATTGATGGAATCCAATGATAACCGCGTATCTCATTTTTTTACCATTTACTTTTCACATGGAACATGTTTTAGCCTTCACAAAAAAGTTCACCACTCGATGGGAAGCTCTCGATTTAGCGAATATTTTCCTACTCACCATAGCTCTGTGACTGTACGAATAGCAGAGCTATGTTCATTTTTTGTTAATGAACCATGAAGCTGTCATTTGGTATGTATATACCGAGGAAGTACTATTAGAAATTTGGCCTCCTCAGGTCCTACACTTAGCAGTATAGGGCGACCAGCTGAGTGGCTACTAAAGCTAATTCCTAATTCCTAAGCTAATTATACTATCGTATACAGGGGGTTCGGCACTTGGTGTAAAAGAAAAAATGGGTAAAACAAAGCTGAAAATGGAGTAGAACGCCGCCAACCGCACCTTTCTATCTTAATCCGTTCCCAAGGTATGAGTTTTTGAAGTTTTTATTTTATTTTTATTTTATTTTATTTTATTTATTTTTTTTTTTTTTTATTTTTTTTTTTTTTGACATGGATATGTCTATTATCTGGGGTCAGTCAAAAATTTCCGTCATCAAAACAAAAGTGGCAGCTTGGGCTTGTACGCCATTAAGTAAGAAAATAACCAGTAAGCACAGCAACTATCCCATTGAAGTGAGGGAACTCGTGAGGGCGAAAAGAAGAGCTAGGAGAATTTGGAAGAGGTATCGTACACCTGAAAATAAGAGAAACTTGAATCGGCTATGTATGAACTGAAGACAATGACCAAGAAAATCAAAAATGAGACTCTGGCCAGGTATCTGCACAGCCTCACTCCCGAAAAAGATACTGAATACTCTTTATGGCGAGCTACAAAAGATCTGAAGCGGCCCAAGGTACCAGTGTCCCCTATTAGATGTGCAGATGGTACATGGGCAAGAAGTGCAAAGGAGAAAGCAGATCTCTTTTCAATGTACCTGGAGGACACATTCAAACCCTTTGATAGGCAGACTGAAGAAGAACATACAACGGAAATTGAAAAGATTGATGAGTGCACAATACTACCTGTAACGCTAGCTGAAATAAAGAATGAAATAAGGACCAACATAAATTCCAAGAAAGCCCCAGGATACGATTTAATAACTGGGAAAATACTGAAAGAATTACCCGAAAAAGGTCTCCGAAAGTTACTTCACCTTGTCAACGCTTCATTCAGATTAAAGTACGTGCCGATGCAATGGAAAGTAGCTGAGATAATAATGATACCAAAACCAGGCAAGCCTAGTGATGACAAGAAATCATACCGACCGATTTCTCTCTTGCCAGTCATATCCAAGCTTTTTGAAAAGTTACTCCTCAAAAGACTGAAACCTATTATAGAAGAAAGAGACCTCATTCCATCACATCAATTTGGATTTAGAGAACAACACTCCACAATAGACCAGGTACACAGGATCACGAACCTGATTGAACGCTCGTTAGAAGAAAAGAAAATATGTTCAGCTGTATTTCTAGATGTCTCACAAGCGTTTGATAAAGTATGGCATCAAGGATTACTCGCCAAACTGCAAAGGGACCTTCCGACCCAATTCTTCCAAATTCTTAAGTCATACCTGGCAGGTAGATTATTCAGAGTAAAATACGATGACGAGTACTCCCAACTGAGGAAACTAAATGCAGGTGTTCCACAAGGCAGTGTCCTTGGCCCCATACTGTATCTACTATACACAAGAGACCTACCACAACCAGTGGATACACTTACTGCAACTTTTGCTGATGACACTGCTATTCTTGCAGTTGGAAACTCAGCTGTAGAAGCCACCAGTAAACTACAATCTGCTGTCAACAAAGTCCTAAACTGGACTAAGCGATGGAGGATGAAGTTGAACGAAACGAAATCTATCCATATAAACTTCACGAATCTAAAGACGGACGTAATCCCATTAAAGATTTACTCGCAAACTGTGCCTTATGCGGACGAGGCAAAATACCTTGGCATGACTCTCGACTGTAAGCTGAGGTGGAAAGCCCACGTGAAGAAAAAAAAGGACGAGCTCAACTTAAGATTCAGAAAAATGTATTGGTTGATAGGGAAACACTCTGAACTATCAACACACAATAAGTTGCTTCTATACCAGCAAGTAATCAAACCAATATGGACTTACGGGTGCCATCTGTGGGGTTGCACGAAGAAAAGTAATATACAACTTATACAAACGTTTCAAAACAAAGTTCTGCGGTGTATTGTCGAGGCACCTTGGTACGTACGGACAGCTGATCTCCATCGCGACCTACAGATGGAGACTGTTGGCGAAACAATAAAAAAAACTTGCGATGGAGCACAAGAGCCGGCTCCACAAACATCCAAACGTCGAAGTACTGAATCTACTGGACAACAGCCGAGACATACGGAGACTGAAGAGGACCAAACCATTGGACCTTGTCATGACTCACTAGTGTGGAGTGATGTGTAGTGGATGTGGATAGTGATCTATATACCACAGAAACGCTCTAATGTATTAGGAAAACGTTGCTAGATGTTGTAATACAGTTGTAACATAGATAAATCAATCAATCAGTTTATTCACAATATTGCCTGGTAGGCTAATGTGGGGAGGGAGTGGTGTTTGTGTTAGTAATATGTTGCTTGGATTGTGTCTTGATATGATGTGTTTATGGGAGTGTTGCGTCTGAGTTGTTGTCCCTCAGCTGTCTCCTCTTCAGCCTACGACTTTCGGTTGGTGGAGGGCCCGAGATCGCTGCGACTTGAGGGTTGGAGTGTCCCACAGCTCTTTCATGGAGTGCTCTGTAGGCCACCTCAATCTTCTCCCTCACCGTCTCCATCTTCAGGTCCTGATGGAGGACCTCATTCCGGACGAACCATGGTGCTCCGCAGATTTGCCTCAGTACTTTATTCTGCATGGTTTGTACTTTTTGTACTGTTGTTGCGCAGGCGGAGCCCCAGATTTCGCACGCATACGCCCATATTGGTTTGATGAGCGACGTGTATATCAGCCTTTTGTTGTTGAGGTCTAACTTGGCACCCGGATTCAGTACCGGCCATAGCTGGTATACACGCCGCTTCATCTCACAAATAAATGAATGAATAAATGAAAAATATAAATGAAAAAATCATAAATGAAAAAATATAAATGAAAATATATAAAATGAAAATATATAAATGAAAATATATAAATGAAAATATATAAATGAAAAAATCAAAACAAAAGTAAAAAAACATTGTAACGTTTTTTGGGACACTTCCGGTGGTTGGAGAGGGTAGCGAGTATCATGAAAGTTTTCTAAAAAAGCAGTCGATTCCAACGAGTGGTGAAAGATTTCTGTGCGATGTACACTACGGAAGTTCCATTTCCCTACCAACGGCTTGGTTGTACGTGAAAATCATAAGAATTTTTTCGTTACGGTTTTGGGTGGCTCCTAAACCTAACTAAAAGTGCTTGTAGTGAATATTAAACGACCTATTGTGAGCCTCGCAACAGCAGGCCAGAGAGAGGGTTGTAGCTTACTTCAGTCAGTGCCTTAGCCAGCCCCAACGCAACTATTGTGTAGCCCATAGAGAATTGCTAGGATTAAAGAAAGCGCTGACGCATTTCCGCCACTATATACTTAACAATGGTGCTCCAGTAATTGTACGGACAGACCATGCCTCTCTACAATGAAGAGGCAACCCCCACCACACACACAATCTGCCACCCTCATACAACATGCAAGTTGTGTACAGGAAAGGCACAACCCATGGGAATGAGGACGGGCTCTCCCGACGACCACATATAGGGCAGGCCTGCAAGTACTGCACGAGACAAGAAGAGAAAGATGTGCAAACCAATGTAAGACGGATAGGACTGGAGACAGACCTCGATTGCGAGACGGAACCAAAACAAGATCCCCATCTGGAACGAGTGATGACTTAATTACAGCACGGAGCGCGTCCTGACTGGACGATAGTTTCAGCCTGCGGGCCGGAGGAGAAAGCACTCTGGGCAATGTGGAGTAGGTTGAGAATAGTAGATGGGGAAAATGACTCGCAGTTGGGAAAATGAAACAGGAACGCATAGTGTACATCAGATCCTTGTGCCACACCACTGTCGACAAATGGTTCTAGAGGTAGCTCACAACTTGGGACACTTTGGAGCAAAACGGATGACAACAAGCTTACAAAGATAGTCCTATTAGGTTGGTATGACACGCGAAATACGAGAGTTAGGGCGGAGCTGTGACATCTGTGAAAGTCGAGGGAAAGCACCTAGGACTAAAGCGCCACAACAGACCTATACAATTGGATCACCAGTTGAACGGGTAGCTGTAGATCTGTTAGGGCCATTCCCCTGGTCCAAGAGAGGCAGCAGCCATCTAATAGTGGTCATGGATTATTTTACAAAATGGCCTGAAGTCTTCCCAGTTCCCAACGCCACTAGCACGGGGGTTGGTGAAGAATGTTGTGTCCCGATTTGGAGTTCCCAGATAGTAGACACCGACTAAGGGCACATGTTTGAAGCAACCCTGTTTTGCGAGGTGTTGAACCTCCTAGATGTCTGTAGAACACGAACAACTGCAGAGATGAGATGGCATGGTAGAACGCTTCAACCGCACACTCAGAGATGCAATCCAAACAGGTGAGTGATCATCAGAAAGACTGGGACGACCACTTACCACTAGTCTTACTTGCTTACCGCGCGTCAGTGCACCAGGCCACTGGGTTTTCCCCAGCACAGCTAACACCAGGAAGAACACCCACATTGCCCACAGTACTATTAACCGGGGTGCCACCAGAAGCAGTGACGACATCAACCTATACACAGACACTTGCCATTGCATTGGATGAAGCACATGAGGCCGCCCGGCACTACTTGGAGAAAGTTGCTGAAGATGCCAAGCGCCAATGATGCACGAGCCCAAACCCTGCGTTACACCTTGGGCGCCCAAGTCTGGTTATACTCGCACAACCCGCAGCGACAGAAGGGGCTCATGCCAAAACTACAAAGGCCTTGGCTGGGACCCTGTGTAGTCTGGAAACAACTCTCAGACGTTGTCTTAAGGGTGCAGCTCCCTAACAGGAAGAAACGGGTGGTACAAGCAGATCGCCTGAAGCCTTACCACCACCGTATGGAGGAATACTTCATACATTCCTAAAATGGAACAAAAAATGAAAGTCTGACAAGTGACACCTCATTTTAAAGGTTTTTACACGCTGAATACGATCGGGAGAATTGCGATACCTAATTTCAGTCGCAAACTTGAGTACTTTGAAGATGAAGAATACGTTCTTCATGGTCAATCCGATGACGGAATGCGATATCGTCAGAATTCCTATATCTTAGTCCGCCCTCAACCTGGAGCACTTTGAAGATGAATAAACGTGGTTGTTACTTGAGATGTTCTTCATGGACATCATGTTCTAGAGCAACAGCAGTGGGTACTAGAATTGGAACCAAACATTTCGTAACCACATAAATCCATCAGTCATGACTTTTCGTTGCAGAATCTGGGTGAAAATTTAATTTTGTTGTGATTGAGAGTTAGAAAGTTGTTGTTGTGATTTTTGTTCTGATGATTTTGGTTTGCTCATATAAAAAACCACTTGTTGATTCGTGATCTCATTACAGTATGTAGCCTCCTTAGGACTTTAACTTGTGGTGCCCTGGCCCCGGCTCAGCTGAGTGGCTCCTAAAGCTAATTTCTATGTAATTCACTCTATGAAGCTGTAATTTGGTATTATCATTTAGGTGAAATTTGGTATTGAGGCTGTTCATACCACTGCACTTCAGGTCAGTAAAGAGCCTCGCGTAGATGATTTGCTATTTTCCCCCTGGGATTTGCCCAATTAGGATCTCAACCTCACAATAGAATTTCTTATCCAAACTCAAACAAAGCCAAAACAAGTAAAAAAAAATGAACAACTTCAAGGAGTGATGACCAGAATGGAGTCCGTTCAGTTCCTCTCTCCAAAATTCGTACATTTTTCCTATGGATATCTTAACAATCCAATAACTTGATGTTTATCCCATAAAAAAGAAAATATTGTGTCTAGTTATTAATACTTAGTTGAATTTTCTAAATGAGATTGAATGGTATTCAATTTTTTTATACTTACATTAACGTTAGGTTTAGGTGGTTGAATCCTGTTGGCAGTATTCAGGAGGGGAAGAAGATACCGTGCCACAGCACCAGGTTTCGTATCTTCCAAACTGCTCAAAGCCATAAAAACGCCTCTACAGAAATCATCTGGACCGATCTGGTTGTCCATCAGGTACCTTAAAATATCAAACGAAGTAAGATACATTTCTTGATTTATTAGCTATAATTATCGTAAACCGCGAATCACTTGCCTATTTCAGAAGGGCTTGGATCAAAAATGTAAACACTCACCTCTGAGTCCGTTCGACTTTCAAGAGAAACTGCTCGCACAATGCCAGCGCGGAGAGATTGGTAGCTTTTATTATGTAAACGAGATGCAAAGCCAAAGCTTTTAACTGCAACTGTTTTGTAGCGGCTAGTTCCGGGCCCTCCAAACCGACAAACAAGTACTTCAACCTGTTGAAACGAATTCAATATAATTTTGCTCGTTGAGAATAATGGAATACAAAGAAGCTCATTATTAAGGAAGCAAGGCATTGACAAGAAAGTCCACAGCTATTGTGTAATGAATCATGCAAAGTATTTCTCTAGTACTTGACAATATTTTTCTTGAAATTAAAACTGTGCTCTACATTTTGACATTACGGTCAAAAGTGTGACATTACGGTGTGACGAAGAAAGCGTTATGAAAAATTTCTAATGATTTTCACGTACAACCGATTTGTTGCTACGGAACTTTAACATCGCCAGTTATCATCTTACAAAAATCGTTCACCACTCGTTGGATAGCTCTCAATTTACCTAACCATATTACGTTAACCACTGCGGAGTGCGTGGCCGACAAGCTGCGGTATGAGCGTGATTGTTTAAATAATTGTTTACACACACAGGTGATCATTCTCAATAATTTATATAACAATTTTAAAAAAATGGACCTTCAAGATGAGCAATTGACAAGTCAAATACATCGAGAAAAAATACCTCGATTCGATATGAAGTCGACTTTTTTCGTTATGTTCGACGTTTGTGAGTTGACAATTACTCTTCTTGAAGGTCCATTCGAATTCAAACATAACGTAAAATTCGTAAAAAACTTCTTATTTTGGCGTGTGTCTAAACGCTTGCATACGAGTCTGCAACACATTGGGACATTTTATGTCAACATTAATAATATCCAATCTTAATCAACCGTTCAGTAACAAATTTATTTTTGATCACATTGATATGGTCGATTAATCACTTTAAACCCAATTACACGAATAAAATATGTAAGATTCGGAGCACACATGTATTCACCATGATGGCGAACTCAAAACTGACAATAAAAAAACTCTGCAAATTCTTGACACAACGGTTCATTATCTTCTTTGTACAGATCACCCTTCTGTCTAGATCACTAGGTCTAAATGTCCAGATCCTAAATGTTAGATTAATTATTATTATCAATTATCACTAATTATTAACAATTTTATCAAGTACCTAGTGAAAATTACTATAATTTATTGTTAGGTATTAATAATTTGTATTTATTATTAATAATAATTATGATTAATTAATACGATATAATACTGGGGTTTTTAATACTACGTCGGTAATAATTTTTCTGTAAAAGAAGTACCTACTAACAAACATTCGAAATTACCTTCATTTCCGTAGCACGAAACGCACCTCAGAACAACAAACTCGACATCACTTAAGCCATATGATGTTCCAAAGATCTTGTTAGTATGAAAATGGACCTGTATTTCAACAGTTTGATTCACTATCGGGTTGTGAGGCACAATCTTTGAGCCGTCATTGTGAACGAACGGCTGGTCTTACAAAGCTGCGGATGGTCTTAAAAAATTCTACGGAACAAACTCTATCTAAATATGAAATAAAAAACATACCGTTCTATATGAATTTTTCGAGATATGAAATTTTCAAAATTTCAAAATTCGTTTTGAACCCCTTCCCCTTGACCTAGGGTTATGAAAAGTTTCGAGGACCATTGTGGGGTTGGTCGAAACCCATAAAAAAAATTTCGTAATTTTAACTCAACGCTAACTGGGCAAAGTGGCGCGGACGGCGGACGGCGGACGGCGTACGGCGTACGGCGGACGGCGTACGGACGGATTTTTTTTTATTCGATTTTCTGAATCTACGTATCTTGAAACGTAAACCAACAAATTTTGAGGGGGGGTTAAAAAAATTTTTTCTTTGGGCGATTCCAATGGTTCATTATCGAAGATAATAAACCAAAACAACGAATCCGTTTCCTATACGACCAACTTTGTTAGGATGTAGTATTATTTTAATGAAAACAGAAATGTAGGTGAAACCTCAACCTCAATCAATTGATCACGAAACAAGCGGCAGAGTTCACTATATATAGCATTTATATATATCTATTTATAACATAAAAATATAATATATATTATATAAGTCTGACATAAATACCATAAATACTGACATAAATAAGCAAGAAAATTTAATGCGTTATAATTCGAGAGCTTTCGATCGAATGGAGAAAGATTTTTGTCCGATGAAAACTACAGAAGTTTCATTTCCCTAGCAACGGCTTGGTTGTAAGTGAAAATTATCGTAAAATGTAGGTAACGCTTTTCGAGGACACTTTTTCTTGACAGTTTTTTATTTTAATGTACCAAAGCAAAGACATAAAATGTGAATATTCGCGGAAAATGTAGCTTTAATCTTGATCATTCCCTTGCGCAAAAGGTTTTTAAACCTAAATAATGGTTTTTCTCGAGATCAGCTTTTATCATTCTTCCTCTGTACTCTTCAAATGAGACATGTTTCATGTGCCAAGTTTCGAAGAATTTTTTTCTCCATCATCAGGGAAGTATTTCAATAGTGTACCTCCAACGTGGGAAGCTATTGCCTCCAGATCACAGATACTAGTTAGTAGAGCGAACTCTACTGGTTAGTAGAGTGAACTCTACTCTACTGAACTTGAACGTACAGGAGTAGGGTGTATTGCTTACACTCTACCACTCTACTCTACCTGTTACTGAAATAGTGTAAATTAGCTTCTAGAGCTAAGTGTGAGTAGCTTTAAGCGTCTGATCTATGTACGTCAAACCTAGTGCGTCAAAACGACGCGTGAGCGCCTGATCTATGTACGTCAAACCTAGTGCGTCAAATCGACTTAAAGGCTAATTTACACGAGTAGAGTAAACGGTAGAGTAGAGTGGTAGAGTAGAGTGTCCTACTTGCACTCTACTCGTGTAAATGTTTTCAGTAGAGTAGAGTTCACTCTACTGCCTCTTAAACGGTAGAGTAGAGTAGGTACTCTACCACTGTGGTAGAGTGACTCTACTCTACCATCTCCCCCACCACCAGAAATTGGACTCAACTGTTAACAGCATCCCTCATTAAAGTGTCCTGACGTCGGATCAAGGGCGAAACAAGTTCCAGCAGCTGTTTGAAAGCCTGGGGAGGCATCCTCATTGCAAGAGTGTACTCCTGTGGGTCTTCAAACAAGAGTTCTTTCAGCAGAGTGGCTGATGCTCCTTGGGTTTCTCTCCGATCGAAATCCTCACCCACTCCTTTTTTCTCTCCTTTCCTCCTCCCTCAACATCTCTTCCAACTCATTCACCAACAAACCCGACACGTTCAATAAACTTTTCCTCACTTTTCTGATGTTCCTGTTTCTGTTCGCCATTTTTCCTTTCAAAGACCAGATAACGACAGAATTGAGTTGAAAAAACAACCTCTACGCAGCTCTCGGCGACTCGCACTCTACTGACGTGTGAACGACCCAAGGTGAGGACGCGGTAGAGTAGAGTAGGCGGTAGAGTGGTCGGTAGAGTGGAGAGGACTCTACTCTACCGTTTACTCTACTCGTGTAAATCATGCTTTAGAGCTACTCAGACGTATTTCGACGTACATAGATCAGACGCTACTCACACTAAGCGTCTAATCTATGTACGTCAAACCTAGTGCGTCAAAACGACGCGTGAGCGC
Organism: Stenodema calcarata; assembly: GCA_963920205.1. NCBI lineage: Eukaryota > Metazoa > Arthropoda > Insecta > Hemiptera > Miridae > Stenodema > Stenodema calcarata. Next base: position 15,306 of record CAWUBA010000191.1, on the reverse strand, counting down.
CTGATCTATGTACGTCAAACCTAGTGCGTCAAATCGACGCCCAAAATCCGTTTCAGACCATCCTGAATTCACTGCCAAAAGACACAAAAAATCATATGTATATATTTATGTATTTAGGTTGTATTCAAATGACCAAGCTAGTCTTTTTTCCGTGTTTATTTTTTCACGACGTTTCGGCAATGGAACAAAGCCCTATTCATGTGAGATTACATGTAGAAGTGAAAATGTCTTACATGTGTTAATGTCTTACAAAGAAACGTCGTGAAAAAATAAACACAGAAAAAAGACTAGCTTGGTCATTTGAATACAACCTGCTTCTTCACACTAGTCAACCCCATCAACACAATTTATGTATTTATATATTTATGTATGTGTCATTCCAGACGATAACTCTCGATAGAATTGAGATAAAAAGTTCAAATTTGCACACAAAATCTGTCTTGGCAATCGACAGGCTAAGTTCGAAGATGGGCAGAATCAGGCCACTCTAAGGGGGGTGTAGGGGAGTTTTAAGGGGGGGAAAATTACCCATGAAGTCCAAATTTGAAACAGTCTGACATGTGACACTTCATTTTAAAGGTTTATTCATGCTGAACACGATGGTGAAGTCAAAATTGCGATATCTCATTCCGTTCTCAAACTGGAGCTCTGAAGGTGAAAAAACGTGGTTGTTACTTAGAGATTCTCCACGGTTCATCTGCTCTAATCTGATAACGGAATGAGATATCGCAATTCTGAATTCACCATCGTGTTCATCGCTGAAAAAGCTATATACTGAGGGGGGTTTTGGGGAGTTGGGGGGGGGGGGGAGGAGCATCATCTACCCATTAATTCCCAAAATGAAACAGTCTGACAAGTGACACCTCAATTTAAAGGTTTTTTTTAGGCTGAACACGATGATGGGGTTTTTGGGAATTTGGGGGGGGGGGGGATTACCCATTAATTCTCTAACTGAAACAGTCTGACATGTGACACCTCGTTTTAAAGTTTTTTTCATGCTGAACACGATGGTGAAGTCAGATTTGCGATATCTTATTTCCTTCTCAAACTGGAGCAGTTTGAAGATAAGGAAACGTTGATGTTCTTGAGATGTTCTGTTCGGTTCTCGTCTAATCTGATAACGGAATGAGATATCGATATTATAAACTGAGGTTTAGGAGTCAAGGAGTTAGGTGTAGGTTTATCATTTTACATAGAAATAGTTATTTCTTCGAAAATTCGCTCTTATAGCCATGCTGCATGACTGTGGATTTTACAGTTACTGTTGGTGCCATATTTCGTTTTAGCGTTGTTTTCCCTTTGTTAATCGGTTCGACGTTCATCTCGTCGTTCGCCCCTTTGGTACGTATGAATTGTTCATACTTTTTGCGACGAAAAAGGAGTATCGACAACAAACTTACGAAACTCTTCCGATTCCATATCAACAAATAAAATCACAACACTATTGGTTAGTAATTAATAACTTTAAACCAATTACACAAATACACAAATAAAATATGTAAGATTCGGAGCACACATGTATTCTGATTCGACACCATCTCAACTCACATCCAACAGAGGCCAGTTGATGGACTGCACCCTCTCATCACGTCACACGCCAATTAGAGGACTCCTCTACTATATTCCCCCCAATTATCACAACTGAAATGTTCCCAACAGAACAATAAAGTTATTTACATACTGAAAAAAATGGGTACATACCCAGGGCGGGTAGGTCCATTTATGATAATGGTGAGCTATTGCTGAAGTTACAATTCTCCGGGAATTAAATTGATATACGATCGTATTAAGGTTCTACGAAATATATGAGTATTCTCTGGTTCTATGCATTTTTACCTTTGATGTTTGATGCTTTTTTTTCAACTAAGTGAGCCCATTGAGGAATGAATCCCATCCTTAATTAAATTAAGGATGGGATTGATTCCTCAGTGGGCTGACTTGGTTGAAAATAAAGGATAATACATTTTACATCGTAAAATCGTGATTCTAAGTTCGTAGATGGGCATAATCGGGCCATTCTAAGGGGGGTATTGGGGAGTTTTAGAGGGGGAAAATTCTTCATAAATTCCTAAAATGGAACATTCCGACGAGTGACACCTCATTTCAAAGGGTTTTTTTTTATGCCGAACACGATGGTGAAATCAGAATTGCGATATCTCATTCCGTCCTCAAACTGGAGTACTTTGAAGATGAAGAAGCGTGGTTGTTACTTGATATGATCTTCATGTTAACTCTGCGCTAATCTGATAACGGAATGAGACATCGCAATTCTGACCGTCGTGTTTAGAGTAGAAATTCCCAAATGACGAGGGGGGTTTTGGTGTAGTGGGGGAGATGTTCTTCATAGACATCATGTTCTTTAATGGAGACGTTTTACATAAAACCAATTATTTCTTCGAAAATTCGCTCTAATATTCATGCTGCATGACGGGATTTTGCTATATTTTAAGCGTCGTATTTTCACTCATAGTTGATAGGTAAATCCTTTTACTTCAAACACTGAGTGAGGAGTTCAGTGATGTGTTTCTTCACAGCGTTGCCTTGCACAGTGTTGGGAGCGTTACAGCACCACAAGTTGTCGTTGAGGATCTTGCTGAAAGTGACTTGGCAAGAGATGAACAGCGTGATGAATTGAGCCGGTCCGGCGATTTGGGAGTCAATTTCGGCCAAGCGGGCCAATTGAGGGAGCGCCCTTTGGATGACTTCTCCTTGGACTCTGGCACCGCCGGATAGCGAGTCGACAAGGCACCAAAGCAGCTGAGCTCCGGCCGACGACGTTTCCGGCTCGAGGAACTGGACAGAGCCTGGCAACTGAACAACGAGTCAAGCATTTGAATTTTGCCTCATAGCACTTCACTACCCAGTCATGGAAATCACTGTGACAACTCCACTAGTGTAGTGCTGTAGGTTTTCATACAACCTCATTGGTACGAACCCATATTGACTCAAATACTGGGTGTAAGAAATTGAAAGGATGGTTTTTACCTTCAGGTGAGGAACCAGCGATGGGAGAGTGACTCGCAAGTAGCTGTAATGTTTGATAGTGTGTTCTTCGAAGAGCTGCAACATAGTCGGGCTATGTTGTGCGGCGTTGAAAACAAGAATCAGAAGTGTTATATCTGTTATATTGGATAAGGAGTTTAAACTGAAAGAATGGATACGAACGTCATGTTCATTAACGTACTGTTGTATCGATAACTATGAAAAGTGTTTAAATCATCTTATGAGACACCCTCGGAACCGCCAACCTAGCATCAGGCTTCCAAGAAGATCTACGCCTCAGAGGAGCCGTGGGAATGCAAGCTCAGCACTTAATCTGCCGACCAACGTCCAGGGCAGACCTTATAAATATCACCCCATCCCAATAACCCAATAACTCTGTATATTATAATAAGGTTTCGTAAATAAAAGTTTTTAAAAAACTCAAGACCCCACATTCGAGACGTCTTTTGTATACAAGAAGAAGAGGTTTTTTTTTCAAATTTGATAGAAATGATTCAATAGAAAAAAAATTCGCTGATACCTGTGGGCAAATCCGGACAAAACATCTCACGCAATGGTCCAATAAAATTAGACCTCCGGTGGGGGGAAGGGGTTTACGTCGAAGTTAATGGAAAAGCAATTGTTCGACATAGTTGTTGAAAACTTTTATTGAAAAGCAAAAAGAAATTGAAAAAACTGGCTTTGAATGAATAATAATAGTAATCTTTTTGGAACACAAAAGTAAACTTCTCGAGTGATAACGTGAATCGACTAATAAGGGGAATCAGTGTTGCCACAATTCAATTTTTAAATACACATTACTACTAAAACTTCAACACTTTCCCTTATTTTAAAATTGGATGAAACCAAGAAAATCTTCACTCGATCCCCATTTTGTCACATAGAACACGAATGCGTGGAGCAGCCAAGGGTTTCGTCAGTCCATCTGCCAACTGATCTTCTGCAGGAACTCTGTTGACTTCCAATTTCCATTGCTGATCAGCTCTCTGATGAAGAAATGCTTCCTCTGAATGTGTTTTGTGCGTCGATGGTTTTCAGGGTTCTCTGCCAATCGAACTGCGGCTTCATTATCAATTCTGATGACAGGAATCTTCTTCAGCGTAGAAAGTTCATTAAGCAGCCTGCTAAGCTTCCTTTGCAGCTTCGCTGGCAGCAACAATCTCGGCTTCTGCTGTAGATTCTGCTACTGTTGACTGTCGCTGGCTTGACCATGAAATGGCTCCATCCGCATATTTAACTAAAATTCCGGATGTTGAACGTCCTGTTTTTGTACATCCTCCAAAATCTGCATCACTGTAGCTATCAAGGATCCCAATCTCTGCAGTTTTGCAATAAACAATGCCAAGATCCAAAGTTCCAGCAATGTAACGGAAAACTCTCTTTAGTTTTGCAACATCTTCGGCTGTAGGATTCTCCAGTGTTCTAGATAGAAAACTGACAGCATAGGCTAAGTCAGGTCTACTTCCAAGCATGAGATACATCAGTGAGCCAACTGCTTGTCTGTATGGAAAATTATGCTCTTTTCCAACTACTTTCCCTAAATCTTGACCTGGAGCCATGGGAGATGAAACTGGGTTGCACTCTGCAAAGTTTAATATTTCTAAAATTTTCTGAGCATAGGCTGTTTGACAGATCTTTATGTCACCGTTTGTCAATTTCTTAATCGCCAAGGCCCAAAAAATAGTCAGCATCCTTTGAAGTGATCTTGAACTCTGTTCTCAGCTGGTTGATAAACTCTTCCAAGTTCTTTCTCACTTGTAGCTGCAACAATGCCATCATCAACATACAAGGCTAATATGATTTTATTGTTGTTCCTCTCTCGAACAAAAAGGCAAGGTTCTTCAAGACTAACTTTGAAATCCAAATCTTCTAGAAACTTGCCAATACGCTTGTTCCAGCATCTTGGCGACTGTTTCAGGCCATAAAGGCTCTTCGTCAGTTTCCAAACTCTACTGGTGTTGTCATTATATCCATCAGGCTGAGTCATATAGATGGTTTCTTCCAGCTCACCATACAGGAACGCTGCGGAAACGTCGAATTGAACAAGGTTCATCTTCTCTGCAGGTGCAATGGCCAACATTAATCGAATAGTCTGCAATCTTGCAACCGGACTGAAGTTTTTGGTAAAATCGATGCCCTTCCTCTGTCCATAGCCTTTAGCAACTAATCGGGCCTTATATTTCAAAACCGAACCATCAGGATTAAGTTTTAATCGAAAAACCCATTTACATGGAATGGCTTTTGAACCTCTTGGCAATTCTGATAGTTCAAATGTGTTGTTCTCGACCAATGAGTCCATTTCACTGTCCATGGCCTTCTTCCATCCCTCGCAGTCGGATCTCTGAAGTGCCGCTTTGTAGGACTGAGGCTCCTCATTAGTCGTCATCACCATTACAAAATCGTCGTAGTTGGTAGGAGGTTTGATATGGTCTCTGCGGCGCAATTGTCGAGTATTATTTTCTGAGTTTTCATGGGTATCTTCATCAGACTCAGATTCCGCTTTCTCAGAGTTTGATGTATTCTCTGGTTCACTTTCGGATTTACCAATTCGAAGCTTGATAGTTTCTGGATCATTAAAAGATTCTTGTTCTTCTACTGTAGACGGCAAACTCTCAAAAGGTATCTTTAATGTATCACAGTTCCGAAGTACTTCGTGAAAAATAACATCTCTGGATAAAAATACTTGCCTCTCTTTAGGAACATAAATGCGATAACGCTCATCGCCGTCATAGCCAACAAGAAAACCTTTTTCTGCTTTCTTATCCATCTTGTGCCGCTTCTGAATTGGAATATGCAAATAGCAGGTTGAAGCAATAATTCGAAGATGGCTGATTCTGGGTTTCTTGCCAAACCAAAGCTCATAGGGACTGATATTGCCCTCTGACGATTTTCCTGTTCTGTTCAGAGTATAAACTGCTGCAGTAACAAGCTCAGCCCAAATTGCCTGAGGAAACTGTACTTCAGGATTGGAATGCATAAATGTTCTGGCCATCTCAACTATAGTTCTATTTTCCCGTTCACTAGCACCGTTCTGTTGTGGAGTGTATGGGGCAGTTAACCTCTGAGTGACGCCCTTTTTCTTTAGTAGATCACGAACTTCAGCATTATCAAACTCGCCACCATTATTGCTTAAGAGCTCTTTGACGTTGTGGCCTTGCTTCTCTGCGTGAACTAACATTTCTTTCAGGACAATTTTAACCTCTGATTTCTGTTTGATGACAAAACTGTATCAAAATTTGGAATAACTATCTTTAAATACAACCAAATATCGTTTCTTCTGAAACGATTCATAGAAAGGTCCACAAACATCGGTTGAAATGAGTTCACCTGGCTTTGTAGCTTTTCTTCTTGTGCCAAATGGTAGTCTGTGTGCTTTACCATAAATGCATGGTTCACATATTGTTTGTTCAAGTTTTACCTAGGTGTCCAACTCTCGTTCAATCTTCTCTTTGATGTGGCGCTTATCTTGATGACCCCATCTCTCGTGGTACAACTGCAATAAATCTCTGGATTCTGCAATGTTGATGGAAGAGCTGATTCTCGGATTTACCGCCTTAATATTTGCTTTAAACAGTGATCCACCCTGCTCTCGAACACCTGTCAACACTGGAACTCTGTTAACAGAGAATTTACAAGAGGTGACATTTGACTCAAACGTGCTTTCTGGATTCTTATCGTGTGCAACCAGAGGGGAAAATGAATTCTTTGCAATTTTGGGCACCAACCAAACATCTTTTAGCAGTAAACTTTGTCTTCTACCGTTGATCTCCGAAATGACTTAGATAACACCACTTCCTATGGCATCCAGACACTCATCTCCAGCTGCTTTGATGCTACATGGACTCTGAAACTTAGTAAATGACGTAAACCAATCAACTTGTGACATGCCTGGTGGCACCATTATCTACACACCAGTCATCTGAATTTTTCTCAGCAGCAAGGACTTCATTGTGAATTGAAACGAGAGCTATATTACTATGTGCTACATTACTTTGAGCACCATAATTGGAACTATCTCGTCCAGGACGTGCAGGTCGACCATCTGCAATCCATTTTCTGCATTGACGGACCCAATGACCAGGTTTATGGCAATAGTTACACTCATTATTTCGTTTAGGCTGTGTAGGTGAACTATTGAGTCTCTGTTTATTTCTATTACAATTTTCGTTTTGCTTATTAGACTTGGTATACAAAGCTTCTTGATCTCTACTTTCATTTAATTTCTGCTGTCCTGAATTTCTTTCATAAACTGTGAGCTGCAAACTTAGTTCTTCAAATGTCTTAGCATCATCCATCCAGACTTGAATGTATCGAAACTTCTGGGTAAAATATGCAATAGTTTACATATCAAAATTAAGTCAGGAAGTGTATTTTGGTTTTTCTGTCTCAAACCATTATTCAGCTCGTTCCACAGAGTACGCAGTTTGGCTACATGGGTCGAAACGTCGTCTCCCGATGTCCGAACAAAAGCAAAAAAGTCCGTACAAATCTTAAACAGCTGATCCTGTGAAGTAGCCTCGAACTAATCCTTCAACGCAGTCCAAGTTTCATGAGCAGTCTCTTTATCCATGATTTTCTGACTCGAATTATCGAACTTGATCGCGAACGGCTCAACTCTTATCACAACAACTACCTATCGAATTACTTTGAATTTCGTTTTATTGAAGCGCCTGTTCCCATAACCTAATGGAAAAGTAATTGTTCGACATAGTTTTTGAAAACTTTTATTGAAAAGCAAAAAGAAATTGAAAAAACTGGCTTTGAATGAATAATCTTTTAGTAATCTTTTTGGAACACAAAAGTAAACTTCTCGAGTGATAACCGTGAATCGACTAATAAGGGGAATCAGTGTTGCCACAATTCAATTTTTAAATACACATTACTACTAAAACTTCAACAGAAGTGACCTGGGGAAAGCTGAAAATCGTTGTTAACCCTTAAGACAGTCTTAAAAACGAGTAATCTGAGTTTGTACCCCTCCAGGGGTTGAGCTTAACTTTTGGTGCCGAGAGTATGTCTAAATTTTCGGACTTTCTACCGTATTTCGCTTATACCTCCAAAACGACGCATCCTAGACCAACAAATTAAAGAGCATTAAATTGTGCGTCGATTGACCCCCACTACTTTAAAATTGGACCAATTTATAGAATGGTAATCGACGGCAGAAAAACGACAGTTTCTCATATTGGATGAAATGTACCTACCATTTGACGACTTTCTGTCGCCTGTAGCGACACAAAATAACTGATCCAGTCAAAACACTCTTGGAACCAAAGTTTTAGATAATTTAACGGCAAGTTCAAAGATCACCTAAATTCCAACATTGGACCAATTTTATTCATTTTATTTTATTATTTATATGTCTAATTCCAAAAACAGTCATTTTGGAATATCCTACACCTCGCCTCCTGACCATTATTTCTTGTACTTAGTTGTGATTTCCAGTAAATATTCGTGATTATTTCTATTTAGTAGCATATTTCAGCTTCATATTAGCCTTCCATCTGTCGTGTCAGCTTTCTTGAAATGACCAGTCCCTTGTTGAACTGAGTTAAGCTCAACACAAACTCAGATAACTCTTTTTCAAGGACTATCTTAAGGTTTTAGAACGAGTTCCAGCTTCCCCCAGGTAACTTCGAGGTCCTTTGCTTATTTTACTGGACTACTCATAAACGTATTGGTGGTTAGCACTTACTGGCAGTACAAGGGGCGTGATTTTCCGTCCTTTACACGTTCATCTTAACAAACGCTTGTCCTTGGATTTTATACTTGACAGCTCAGTCAACGCAGACAAACACGACCAGTGAACCAATCGCCGCTATCCACATGTAAGGACGCCCTATCTTTAAGACTGATGGACCGGGTGAGTTTGATAAGACGGCCTTATCAAACGTTGAGGCGGTCCTACCAAAGCGGACTTATCTCCTTGGAACGTACTAATACCAATGAACCCATCAACAATCTAAAATACCACCAAGCCGCATTAAAGGCACTAGCCTCTCTGGTAATAACATCACGGAATGTGATGATGGACTGCAAGAATGCCCTGGACAACATGTCAGGCAGGGATAATGTCACCTTGGTATGGGCTCCGGGGCATTCAGGTCTGAAGGGGAATGAAGAGGCGGATACAATGGCCACAGATCGTGATCATTGGACCTGTGGGCTGTCCAAAAGCCTAAGGAAAATCAAGATAAAAGGGTGGCTTCTATTAGAAACGCAAGCCTCTTGGAATAGATCCACGGGGAAGAGGCATGCGAAAAAATTCATAAGGGAACCCTCGAATGCAGCTTCGGCAGACCTACTGAATCTCAGCCACTACAGGCTCTCTGCAGGATCGGTATGGACGAGGACAGTGAGTGCCGGTTCTGCCTCAAAGAGGAGGAGCCGGCAGAGCACGTCCTATGCCACTGTGAGGGACTGTCTAGGTCCCGGTTTCTGTACCTGGACCGAAAAACTAGATGAGGAATCATATTAGCCTCAGAACGTTGGACGAGCTCTAATCACAGGGAGGGCACAGTAGATCTAATTAGGTCAAGATGCTTCACTTATAGTAAGCCTCCCAATATCTTATATTGTTTTATCTATCTGAAACACCAGATCAGCTTCTGGTCTTCTGCTTGGAGAAGATTTCATGAAGGGACTTTCTTCGTCTTGCAGAAACGCTAAGGTTAGCAGAAGTAAAACACAGGTAAAGTAGTTAGTACGTATTGCAAATCTTATTCATTAAGTAAAGTGACACAGAAAAGTAAAGGATACAATGTGGATCTTCAACATCAGGCTCAGGAGTGTCGAAAAAAGGATGAATACTCAAAAGTTGAGGAACTAGAGGAAGTGTTAGGTCAGCGTGCTTACTGCCTATTTCTTTCACGCACGCCCAAGTTGATTTTTTATCCTGCATCAATGAATACATCAGTTAGGATACTACTGTAAGAAAAAAATTTTTTCTTTGGGCGATTCCAATGGTTCATTATCGAAGATAATAAACCAAACCCAGGTCCATTACTCAATGTTGGTAACCCTAATGGGCATCTCCCCTTGTGTTGGTCATGTAATAACGCGAATCGGTTGATAAAAACGTATTAGACTCCTTGAACTTGTTATGGTTTGCTGATTTTCCCTTGCTACTCGTGTTTTTGGTTCGACGGCTCTGGGGATAGGTAGGTCTGTGAAAGCAGACCAGGCTATCCCATTGGGTCGGGCGTAATTGCCTAACCTCCCCGGGTTACAGGGGAAACTCAGAAACATTCATTTCAAACTGTATTCTCCTGTGATCATGACGCAAAGTGACTCGGTAATCCTCAGAGAAGAGACCCCAAAACTTACTAAGAACCACATCAACTGGGAGTTATTCCGAGAAAAAATGACCCAAAGCATCAATCTACATGTGCCCATCAGAACATCTGATCAATTGGAAAGAAAGGTGGCAAGTTTGACTGAAAACATCCAAGAGGCGTGCTTGTCCTGCACCCCAATTAACCGAAAGAAACCTCTCTACCATTCCAACTACCCGCTCGAAGTGAGGGAACTGGTAAAGGCCAAAAGAAAAGCTAGGAAAATCTGACAAAGGGTTCGCTCTACAGAAAACAAAAGAAAGCTGAACGCACTATGCAATGAGCTCAAAGCTCTAAACCGAGAAATTGAAGAGGAAACATTGGCTGTTAACTTGCACAGCCTCACTGTAGGAAAAGAGGCTGAATATTCTCTGTACAGAGCCACTAAAGGCCTTAAACGTCCTAAAATACCGATACCTCCTATTAAACGAGATGACGGATATTGGGCAAAGAGTGCAATAGAAAAAGCAGATCTCTTTGCAGACTTCCTTGAGGAAACATTCACCCCGTTTCCAAGGCAGACTGCGGATGAGGATGCTACAATGGAAGAAAAGACAGATGAATTGGGAATTTGGCCTGTTACCATCCAGGAGCTCAAAGACGAGATTAAGTTCAACTTCAGTCCAAAGGAAGCTCCGGGCTATGATCTTATAACAGGGAAAGTCTTGAAAGAACTTCCAGAAAAAGGTCTGAAAAAACTCCTACATCTAATCAATGCGTCATTTAGACTGCATCACGTACCACTACGGTGGAAAGTAGCAGAGGTAATAATGATAGCCAAGCCAGGCAAACCAACTCATGACAAAAAGTCCTACCGTCCCATCTCCCTTCTACCAACACTATCCAAGCTCATTTAAAAACTCCTCTTAAAGAGATTAAAACCTATAATCGAGGAAAGAAATCTAATCCCTGATCACCAATTTGGATTCAGAGACCAGCATTCAACGATAGATCATGTACACCGCATCACCAGTGTGATAGAGAAATGCTTCGAAGAGAAGGCAATCTGCTCAGCAGTGTTCCTTGATGTCTCTCAGGCGTTTGACAAAGTCTGGAATAAGGGGCTTCAATCAAAGCTACAAAGATATCTCCCTGCACAGTACTATAGGATTTTAATGTCTTATCTAACGGAAAGGCATTTCAGGGTAAAACACGAAGAAGAATACTGCCAATTGCGGGACATAAAAGCAGGAGTACCTCAGGGTAGGGTCCTTGGGCCAGCACTCTATCTACTATACACGAGGGATCTCCCAAAACCAAAAGAAGCTGTGACAGCCACGTTTTCAGATGACACAGCAATCCTGGCCGTTGGTCCCACAGTTGAAGAAGCCTCGAGTTAACTACAGAAATCCTTAAACAGTATCCATCAAAGGACCAAAAGATGGAGAATAAAACTCAACAGAGCAAAGTCAATACACAAACAGGAAAGTCAGACTAATACCAATAAAAATAAACTCCCGAACCGTCCCATATGCTGATACTACCTTGGAAGTACCTTGGAATGACCCTGAACGCCAAGCCCCGCTGGAAGGAGCACGTAAAGAAGAAGAAGGAACAAATCAACCTAAAATTCAAGAAGATGTACTGGCTCATTGGGAGAAAATCCCAACTGCCTATACATAACAAAATGCTACTGTACGAGCAAGTGATCAAACCAATTTGGGCTTACGGCTGCTAGTTATGGGGCAGCACTAAGAGGAGCAACTAGAAAATAATCCAAACAACGCAAAACAAAATTCTCAGGAGCATAGTTATTGCCCCCTGGTATGTTCGAACGAATGATCTTGAAGTCAAGATGGTGAACAAAGTTGTTGAACATCGAGCAACGTACCATGAAAACCTTCCCCACAAGCACAGAAATGTTGAAGTACTGAACCTTCTGGACAACAGCGGCAATGTACGAAGACTGAAAAGGACCAACCCCCTGGACCTAGTTACATATCACTAAAGTGATGTGATGAGTGGTAGTAGGTAGTGATCTATGAACCAAAATACGTTAAAATTAGCAACATATATTATACCTCTAGTAACTGTATATATACAGTTGTAACAATAAAGATGATAAATAAATAAAAATGCAAACGGTGCCTTACTCTGAAATAGTAACTGAAAATAATACAAAAACCACTTCACCGGTCCAAAAACCATCAGCAGTGATAATTAGTTCATCATGTGCAAACCACTAGTAGGCGGATGTAGATTCTACGTTTGCTTTTGTACATGTATGAGAAATACTTGTGGGAAACCTTAGTACTCAAATACTTACCTGGGGGTATTTTTTCAAATTGTCCAACAAGTTTTCAATGCACATCTGCAAACAGTCTTTGGTCGCCAAGAAACATGCTGCTAACATCCTGTGAAGTCCTTCCCTAACATCAATGGAGGAATCCTGGAGAAAATTGAAACCAATATGTAAGTTATGGTTAAGCAAATTCCAGGGGCTTTGATTTCGATTGGGGTCATGAGGTTCATAACCTAACCTTGCCTAATTTTTTCAGCAATTTAATTTTTTAGCATGGAACATGCTTTAGCCTTGGACTAACTAGCCGAAAAATGTCACGCGGAATGTGTCACGAAAAATGGGTGACGAAATTTTTTAATGATTTTCACGTACAACCGAGTCGTTTCTAGGGAAATGAAACTTCTTTAGTTTTCATCGGACAAAAATCGTTCTCCATTCGTTGGAAAGCTCTCGATTTATCACGCATTTATGTCGCAGTTTTATATTTATCTACGAGATATTAATCCAACAATGCGAGGTTATAAATGGTTAGTAAACAATCTTATGTGCGAGAGTCGAAGCTTCATTACCAGGGAAGCTAAATTACGGCAATGGATACGATGTATGTTTTCTAATTTAGAAAACATACATCGTATCCATTGCCGTCATGACAACTCGTATTTGATCACATTTTTCGAATAAAAAAACAAACAGAGAAAGAAGACATAGCTAAAGCATGTTCCATGTTTCTCGATTTTTAGCCGCAGGCTCCAAACGGTAAGCATCCGGGGGGTCCAGGGGGGCTTGCCCCCCTGGCGAGGCGCGAAGCGCCGAGTTTTTACTGCATATAGAGCGTACAGGGAATCACAGACAACGACTGAATTTCTACTTAACTCCTGCTTGTACTTCAGTAACGTAACGAGTAATTTCGTTCGAGAAAGAGGGGGAGGGGGGGGGTCACTTTTTAACTTTTAACCTAATTTTAACACTTCATAAAAACTTCATTTTTCAAAGAAATGTTTTTCAAATTATATAATCAGGCCGATTTTTGGATGCGGTGGGGGGGTTCGTGATCCCCCTGCCCCCTGAATCCACCACTGGCAATATCATCGTCAGAATATTTAAAAACTTCAATATAATATATTGAAGTTTTTAAATATATTATATCCACACTTTATAATATACCTAATTGTATTCTACTATGCATCACGAGGCATAGTAGTGACTATGCTTTGAGGAGTTGAACTGTTCAACTCCTAAAACGAGGGAAAAGGTTTTATATAGGTTCAACAAATTTAAACAAACTATAGGTCCAAACGTTGAATTAGGTTTCCTAATTACCTTCAGGGTTCCATGAGATTCGAAACATAATGAATTATTTTGCTCAGCCTTCGTCCAACAGCAGTATTAAAAATATACCTGCTATAATTAAATATATAATTGAATTGGTTCTCTATTATTGATGATGGTCTATTGTTATTGAAAATAATAAAATACAATACATCGGAAACGCTGCAAATTAGTCCACAACGGTTTATTATCAAACCAATAATATTCAACCTCTTCCTCCATACGTCCATTGGCACTCTACATCTGACAACCGCGCCTTATCAGAGAAACAACGAACAAGAAGAGGAAGGACTCGCATCAGATAACGATAAGTTTGGATTAGAAGGACAGAAGGACATGTTTTCAGTCAAATCTGTAAAATACAGGTCAGCTGTTGATTAATACAGTTTTCATTGTGAATCATTCGAGAGTTGAACGAAACCAGATGATGACCACAACATAACTGATCCACGAACGGACAGAAACTTCATAATCAACATGGGTTCTGAAGAGGAAACAGCGCTAATTTATGGCTTGGAATTCCCGGTAAGAAAATACATCCGTAAAAGAGTAGCTCACGAAATTTATTATAATTATTAGTACTTTAGATGATTTGTTCACTGAAAACGTATCTCCTCAGTACGAGTCGTACGAAAAATCTGTCGCACATGACGGCGAGGAACAGTTCCTAGTTACAATAGGTACCTAGTTACTGTTCGAGTGTCGAATGTTATGGAAAGGATGTGACGTGAAATGTTGCAATTCTAGCGTAAGATTGTAACTCTGATCAGAAAAATCGAGGTTAATTTTGACATTTTCATGTCTTTCATATGGCACATAGAAAAAAAAAAATCGTCACGAAATTTGCTCACGAAATTTGTCCCAAGTCGCCACAATGATGATTATGACCATCAGAAGTGAAGTTGTTCGTTATTGGAATTAGGTAGGTACTTTACAGTTTGATATTACTTCCCAGTTTCGGCCCTGATCATCCTAGAAAGCTGATACTCGGTATACAAACTCTTGAGGGAACTCTAAATTCGAATTATGATACGCAAATCACCTGAGTGGGTCCTGAAGCCAGTTTCGGCCGTGATCGTCCTAGCATGAAAATGTTTCAATGTGTTGTAGACTCGTATGCAAGCGTTTTTCTTACTTAACTCAAATTTCCAAAAGCAATTTCTCTTACATTCTCTCCTGTAATGAGATGAATGGAAGATGTTTAATAACCAACAATAATTAATAATAATGCACACTACTTGATAATAATTATTAATTATATTCATAATAATAATTAATCTATCATTCAGTAATCTAGACAGAAGGGTGATCTGCACAAAGAAGATAATAAACCGTCGAGTCAAGCATTTGCAGAGTTTTTTCACCTCAAAACCCATCTACAAACTTAGCCTAACAGAT